>OMLP01007591.1:2565-57106 GCA_900302685.1 Spondyliosoma cantharus | reverse complement strand
TAAACTGTCAGTGTTGGTCAGTGTCGATTGAGAGCGCTGCAGTCAGGAAACAGGCTGCAGTGTAATCCCCTGCCGCCAATGTACACCCACGTATAGTGCTTGTTTTTGCCACCGATCCGATCAGATCAGATCAAATCGTTGTTCTAAGTGTCCAACAAGACTTTGGAAAGGTTCCCTGCAGACGTAGACCAATCAGTCGAAGATTGAGATTTGATTTGTTTACTCAGAAACAGCTGCCAAATCGCTCTCGCCAAAGCTGCCAGACTCCATTTCAGTAATTTTATAAAACACATTTTCATTCAAAGTCAGATGAAAAGAAAGCTCACCAATACCTTTGTTTTGGTGGAAAATAAACCATCAACTCACCGGGATGGATGTGAAAATACAGGGAGAGGAGCGAGAGGGAGGGCAACGACTAAATGAGCGTTTCTGCAGTGGAGTCTGGTGGATTTGACGAGAGTTAAACAAAAAAGACGGCATTTGCATAAAGTTGTCAGACACTTCAAACGGACGTGACAGGGAATACACTGCGGCCTGTTTCCCGGCTGCCAGCAGCAGCGGTCTTTCTCATTGTTGGACAAAAAATTAAAACATGTCCTCATTAGACTCAAAAATATTAGAAAATAGGGTCCAGGTCAAACAATATTAATGTTAGCCTTCAATTCCAAACTGGGCAATAAAAGAAAAACGCTTCACTCAACAAAATAAGTAACATAAATCCCTCCATTAAAAGCTCACAGACACAATGTTCTGAAGCAGAGCGGCTGACAACATGCTTAATAACACAGCACAAGACGGCACATTCACTTCAGACTGTGGGTGACTGGATGCAGATGTCTGTGTTTTGTCTGTATGTCACACGTACTGATGCTGCTGATGAAGTCATGGAAGAGAGCGTAGGTGAAGAGAGGTTCAGGCAGCTCCCTGAAGTACATCTTCAACGCTCCGGTGGTCACGTGGATGTCCTCCCACTTCCCGTCCACCAGGTTCACCTTCTCATCTGGACGCAAAACACAAACCCTTCAGTCAGCAGAGGCTTAGAGCGGAAGACGCTGCCAGATACTCGAGTCAAGAACGCCTCTAAATAACCTTTCAGTCTTTCAATGTAATGAAAAACTGAAAGGGTATTTTTAGAGGTGTGTGTGTGTTTACGATTTGAGAACCGGTGGGAGAAATAGTTTTGACAGGATAATCTTGTTTTATCCGATCTGTAAAGTCGCGGGACGTTTTCAGGCGAATTTCTGTTTTCCATGTGAAACCCGGTGAAAACTACTTTTCCTCCTCACTTGGTTTTTAATCGAAGACAAAAAAAGAAACAAATTCCCCTGAAAACGTATTTTTTCCTCGAGATGATTCACAGAAGAAAAAAAGATTAAGGAATTTAAGACAGATTATCCTGGCAAACCATTTTCTTCCCCTCCAGTTCTCAAGTCGTAAACACGGGAGAGAAAACCATTTAGATCAGACTGAGAAAATGGATCTCAAGAAAAAAAAAAGATCGTCTTCACTTGTCCCCGCAGGGCTTCCGTAGTCTTCTCCCAAATACTAAAGTGAAAGAAAAAGCAGTGACTCACCGTGATTGACAGCGAAGCGTAGTTTCTGTATGACAGCCAGGTTCCCACTGACTCTGTACAGCCCGTCTACACACAGACCTGCAGGAGGAAAACAGGTACATCTGCAAATTATTCCTGTGGTTCATTTTTATCGCTTCAAGCAGCAGAAGAGTTGAATCAGCAGGAGACAGCAGCCACACCCTATCTGACACCACCTGCGTCATCATGAGGCCGCTAGCTCCGCCCTCGCTTCTCCACAGGTAGATTAAAAGAAACTAGAATAATAATAATAAGTCATGTCTTCACACAGGTCTGGTTATAGTGACAGGCAGCTGAACCCACCGTTGTTCTCCACGTGGTCGATGCACATCCTGACAAAGCTCGGCACTGTGCCGCTCTCCCTGTGACACAATTCCGACAGACTGCAGCCGAACACCTGGTCTGAAGACGCAGAGAGAAACAAGAAGGCCAGAGTCGTGAAACGGTCCAAAGTCTGAGTTTCGCTGCAGCGTGTTTTTTATCGACGCTCAGATCTTTACGGCGGCAGAACCACCCCTGTGCCTTCTTACTCTCTATTCAAGAGCAAAAAATAAGGAAGGTTTCTGTCTGACTGGCTGGTTACCATCATTTAATTAATTTCATATTTGTATATTTTCTTCTTCTCTGGTACCTTTGATGTAGCCCTTGTCTCTGACGGACTGCAGCGTCGGGCGGCGGGTCAGGAACTTCTTCAGCTTGTGCCGAGTCTTCTTGTTGTCCGAGCCGTCCATGCTGGCGGAGGTCTTCATGCCTGCGGAAGAAAAATGGGACAAGACAACGTTGTCCACTACTCGCCTGAGCTGAATGCGCGCCATGATGACACTGAAGCTTTGAGGGAATGAAACTCGATAAGCGAGTGTTTTATAGCCCGAGTGAGACACGTGAGGCCGACTGAGCCAAACAGAAACTCACTTCACGCTTTCATTTTCAGTGTTGTGTAATTTTTTCCTACTCCCACCATTTGCTCTTACATTTAGTTTTACATTATTCCTTATGAGGTCCTTTACCTGTTTAATATCGCTAACATGCTAGGTGTATATAAACATGTGTGGGACCATTAAACACCTGACAGGCTTCTACCTTTCTTTGAGTCTCTGTGGTCTTTCTCCTTGTCATGTTTCTCCACACCAGGCGACTCCGGCATGTCCTCTTCAATGGCCTCATCAGACTCCCAGGCCTGAGACACAAACACAACAACAACAACAACAACAACGTAAACACACACGGAAATAAGTTTCTGGTTGTAAAAGCCTCACAGTACCTGACACACCTTTGGACTCTCAGAGCAGGAAAACAAGAAACTGTTGATTACAAGTGACGCTAAACTGGTTAACGTGAATCAACCTGAAAACAAACGACATCACAAATTTTGTTTTTGTCTTCATTTTCACAGTATCTGTAAATAAATTTAACTAATACCTATAATCTTCCTCAGTTGAGACAACTTAAGTTAAGACTTGTGTTTTAGAGTAATCATAAATCAATTTAATGTCCAATATTCCTAATTACCCGTCAGATCAGATGTTTTTCCTCCACATTTGACAACTTTTCACTCACACTGACAGGTAAACATTTGTTTTGGACATGTTCTAATAATTTGAGCTACTTCTTGGAAGATTTCCACCAACAAAAATTAAGATATATTCCAACAAATCTGCTGTCCTCTCATCTTAATAAAATAATTCACACTGACAAGGCACCAAACTCAGAATATCGGGCTGCTTTGAAGACGACTTTGCAGGTTTTTAGACTCTGATAGAGCGACATTTTCTCGGTCCAATCCGGCAACGCTGGCAGAGCCCGTTTAAGGACTCGGTGAAGGTGTTCGTCCTTACATGGGTGCTGATGGTGTCCTGCAGCGCTCGGTACCATTCGTTGACAAGGGCGTCGTTTTCTGACTGGATCAGCAGCTCAGTGCCCTGTCGAGTCTTCAGCTGCAAACATCACAGACGCACAAAGTCATCGATACCACCCCTCGAATATGTAAACTAAAAATATCAGTCATTTTAACATGATTATTTCGTGTTCGGTGTTCTCTTGGTTACCATTTCTGAAACAACACAGATTGATTTTTGCTTGCATTTGAAACTTTCTCTTTAATTTATCAGCCCCCAAACAACACAAACACAGAATCAAGCTCACCTCTATCACGTGCTTCTTGCTGGACTTGTCTTTGGAAGCCCACTCCACCGAGCCGCCCCTCAGATCCACGGTGAACTCTGGTTTGGACTGACCGCCTCCGAACTGGACAGAGAAGAGAGGAACTGGATCAAATGAGGGCGGATGAACACACAGACGGCCTCTTCATAGACGTGTTCAGCGCTCAACCATGCAACGACTTGACAACAGAGGTCATTATCTAAATGTAATGCTTGGATTCATCTTTCTAAACAACTGCTCCGCTAACAACACAACAAATTATTGTGATACGATTTGTCTCACTTGTAATTAGTTGTGTTTTGAGTCTTGGTGAAGCTGTGCAGCACCACGCTGTTTTAAATGAATCATTCATTGCAGAAAGCTTTGCAGAAGAAACTAAAGTTTTATATCAACACACACTTGAATTAAATACTTTTTAAGACATTTTCAAGATTATTTTAACCAAATTTGAAACTGACTTTTGGAGAAAATCATCATTTTATTCAAGCACTGCAGATAATTCGTCTATATGTTGTCCCGTGCAGAGGAAGGTTTAATATAGGAATATGGTTTTTGGATGTGAGTTAGTTTAATTCACATTTTGCAAACAGGTGAGTGCAATCAAACAGTCAAAAGACAGCATTGGGTTCAGTGTAGGTTTAAAGATTTGTCACATCAGAAATGTTGGCTTGCGCAGAAGATTTGACTCATTTTGACAAAAAGAAATGAAAAGATTGGTCAATGAAATTAAGTGAAATGTTCGTGGTGATTAAGACAACAAGAAATCAGACTATTTAACGACTTTTAAGGCACATTTTAAGACTTTTTAAGGACCAGCCGACACCCTGTGAAAGTAATCCTGCCACCACACGATGCGTAAGAGACAAGACGGTCACCACTTTCTTAGTCTCTTTTGTGGTGAAGGAAAGAAAAAAGTCAATACCTGCGTTTTGGTCACAAACAAGTTGCAAAACAGCAACATGTGTCGTCTTGAAGACATCAAGCTTCTTTAATAAATCACTGCAGCGGTGATACGTGTGTGCAGGAATCAGGGTCAACGTTAAGAGCTTTTCATGGTCCGCTGAACATCTCATGAATATCAACAGCTATCAGAGTTACAATGAACCTTCAGAGAATCAAAGTAAAAGGTTTCTTTTTGTTGTTGTCGAACAAATGCTGCGATCTAATTCCTCGAATGTCTCGACAGACATGAAACACGATACAAACTTTAAACATATATATTTTTTACGATCACTAATATGGTAGAATTCAATACTACAGTTAAGCTGGTGTACAACGCAGGATAATCATCCGTTTTCTTTGGAACGCCACATCTGACCTTTACAACATCTCAGTTTCCAAGAAAACAGATCTCTCTTTGAACCTTGTGGTTCACGAACTCCTTGTTCCTCTACGAGGTAAAAACATTGCCTGCTTTCCTATAATGTACAAATCAATACGCCTATTTAAAGTCCAGCCGAGCCGCAGAGTAAAAGAACAATCACACAGTAATATTGTCCTGAATCTTCGATCCATGCCAGTGACTACGAACACACAGTGGGGTTGGGGTCAGAGCATGACAGACGGGAGGGAGGTGGCATGCAGAGGAGGACAGAGAGGAGCACACAAAAGGAAGGAGGCAGCACATACAGAGGAGGCTCTGTCGAGCTCAGAGCAGCCATAGGAGACGGCAGGACGTTTCTTAGCGGACGGCTTCCAGTTACTCAACAGTGACAGGAGAAACTCGGGGAAGGAGCCACTGTGGTAGTATGGCTGCATGGAAGGACGGAGAGGGGTGAAGACAAGGAAGACGGAGGGGACGGAGCCGAAGGTAAAGAGGTGGAGAAGGAAACATGTAGAAGAGAGAAAATTCAACCCCAACTCCCGTCCAGTGAGCCGACAAACCACACTGACGACCAACTTTAATGACTTTCGTCTAGATACGATCTTGCTTTGTTGACATGAAACATCTCTTAGGAAAAGGTTTTCGTCACTAACCCAGCTTGTTCCGCCTCCTTGGCCTTTGGCGAACAGCAACGTGGAGCCTTGGAGTACAGTCCAGGAGGAGGTCCAGTTCTTCCTGCAACACATAGTTAGTAAACACTGTAAGTACTGAAATTAAATCTACAGAGAGCCTCCAGTTCAACTATTCAGAAGTAGGGCTGGTTATCGAACCGCAATCCTTTTTAGAAGATGATTACAATCTGACAAAATATCAATATTGTCATGTATTAATTACTGGAAGCTTGGACAGGTTCATTGTTTTGTTTACTTTTCTAAATTAAGCAATTTAGAAAGGCAAAGTTAATGTTGAACATTTTAACATTCAACACGGATGAATCTGGGATGTTTTTTCATTCGACAGGAACACAGGGTTTGTACTAAAAACATTTTTATAGTCAAAAAAACAAACCACAGACTGAGGTGAAGACATCCAGAAATATAAAGCAGTGACACAGTCAGAGAAAGACTCGTTCTGACAGAAAATGTGAAAATAAACATTATTTCTAATCATGGTAAACTCTTTTTGCATTATCATTATAATTGGGATGCAGGTGGGGAAAAAAATAAACGTAGCTAAACAAATAAATCACTTTTAGCTCCCCTGTGGACTTTTGTTGTGACAACAAATACGTTGAGTGGATTTACTTCCTTAAAAAAACATTTACAATGCAGATTTTCCGAATTAATTTAAAACCCTCATTGTTTATGTCTGTGTTTACTGGAGACGGGTGATAAATTAAAGGTAAAAACCTGAATTAATGAGTGGAAAAGCACTAAATACGGTGGCTGTGTTCAGCTTTAGGGCCCGCTTGTTCCATTAGAGGGAAAAGTCACTGCGGATCAATATAAAGTTGTTCTGGGTGAGTTTCTAACCCTGATGGGAGTGAGCTCCATCTCAACACAACTGAACACATATAGGAGGATTTTGGAGATATGTAGACAGCCTCTAACTAACTAGATATTACTGTGTGATACTGTATAACATTAAAATTGGTCCAGTTTCAGCTACTCACCGTACTTTCTTGCCATGTTCAGTGATCTTTGTCACATTCAGAACGCCGCACTTCTCAGATGGCTGGAAAGAGAAATAAAAGCATCAGGACGCAGTTTAAAGAGGCAGGTTACACACACACACATACACGCACACACACGTGCACACACACCACTCAAGACTATGACTGACAATCACAGCAAGACGACAGAAGAGAAAGCTGATGAATATTGTTTCACCGCCACCAAAACACATCCCACCACCAGCTTTCCACTTGGAGGACAAACAGACAGCTATCATTATTCCCACTCAAGGAAGGCAAGCGAAGTCTAGAAAGTGCACATCAAGATAAAACCACAGACTCTTGGCAAAACTACCACTCGTGCAGCTTTTAGCCAAAGACCTTTTGTTTCAGGTTTCACACAGACGGAAAACACAGATGATCAATGTATCCAGGAACAAAGCCAACAATTACTACAAACGCAAATAAAGCTCTTCTGGAAATGTGACCCATCAGCTCTGCTTATTAACAAGGTTTCTACACAGGCTCGAGTTCAAATTTACTCTCACACAGCAGCTTTTTATTTCTACTTCAATCTATCAACGTAATTGCACACCGGCATCCTTTTCTCCTTTGATTTCCACATTTCCCACGCCTGTGTAGAAACCCTGCAATAAGCTGCAACATGTGTCCCCGCCTACAGGAAGGGAGCGAGTTAAAAACCCTGCAGGACGGAGGTGACGAGGTGAAGGGGTGAGTACTAACAGAGGTGGGGGGCTTGGGAGACGAAGGGCAGGAGTCAGAGTCAGGAGAGGGGGGCTTTGGGCCCAGAGGAGCGTCCTGGTGTGGAGACAGGGATGAAAAAACAAACTGTCACATCGACTGACAACAGAAAAGGTTAAATGAGAGGACGATGAGAGGTTATTAACACACAGACGGATGAGAGTGAGTGACGGCAATCAAGCAGTGAGATCATGAAAGTGTCTCGAGTTCATGTGATGTCCAGGAGGCATACATCGATTATTAATTAGATGTGGAGGCAGGCATTTATCTCTTTTTGTGGACAAATCATTTACATTTCATTGTGGTCAAACCATCGAATACAAAAGCTCATCAAGTCCATGATTAAATGTTGAGTGTGTTCGAGGAACGATTCAAATCAAATCAGTGGATCATTTTTAACTCCTGTTGTGTGATTTGAAACATGCAAGCTGATTGTCTACTTAGATTTAAGGGTTTAAGGGTGATTGGTCGGGATGAAAGGCTACTGACTTGGTGTTTGTATGGGTGTAGGCGGGCGGAGCCTGAGCGGAAACGCCTGGTTTTCTTTAGCCGCTGTAAAAAGCAACCAGCTTACAACTGAATCTCTGGACTCGTGTAAAACATCTTACCAGTGAACACATCACACAACAGCTCCGTCTGGAAACAAACTCATTCTGAACAGTAACGGATCATAGAATCGACTTTTCTCTGGAGATTTTCTTTGCTAGCTGTGAGTTGACGTATTTAACAGAGGAGCTGATTTTGAGCGTGCGGCTGCAGATTCGGGTGTCAGACCTTGTCGTTGGGGTCTGGGACGTGGGCGCTGTGTCTCCACTTGGTCAGGACGATGGGCTCCACGTGTTTCCTGTCCAGGCTGCGACTCTTTGGAGCGTCTCCAGACAGCTGCGGGGGGGAGAGGTTGTACTGTCGGGAGGGAACAGGGATTGTATTAACATACCTTTAATGTTACCTAATGTAAATACATACACAGAAGGCTTTACACCTGAGTAGAACAAGCATTTATGCTCAAATAAAAAAAGCAGCGGGCCTTCAACAAATATAAGCAGAGCATCACTATTAAAGCAATATGTTGATTTACCTCATCTACTGAAATAACGCCAGATATTTACACATCTCTCTGCAATGAGCTGCAAATCACACTACAGTGAGCGCAACTGACACTTGCATTTTAGTGCTAATGCAAATTTAATTAAGTTTATTTTTGACAAAGAAAAAAACAGCCTGATAATCTGTGAATCATTTCAGCAATTTACAGGATTTCACATCATTTGCTTCCTGACGTATATTTGTTGTGTATATCACCATTTTTAACACTTCCACCACTAATGTTGATTTTATTTACAACCTATTTCTTATTGCTGGTCTGCATGTGTCAAAAATTATGATGAATCCTGAATACTGAACAGTTGATATTGTTGCCACACCCTGTTTCTCCGCATGGCTTTTGTACTGACTTGAGAAATCTTGTCTTGTTGTCGTTCTTTATAGTTTCTTGCTGTATTTGTCTGAACATTTTGACCTCATCACCTAAAATGTTTCATAACATCTCTCTAAAGGACTGCAGCTGAAAATTAGCCAGCTGGTTCACACTTGTATATTTACAGGAATGCAGATTAATGCGTATCGTACTTACAGATAAATGAAATAAATGAACATTCCAGACATTCACAGGTTTCAGCTTTGACAATGTGACAGATTTTTATTTATTTTTTACTTGAAATGAAGGTGCTGTGGGTACTTTTGGTGGGCAACAACTTAGCGATCAGTAATTTAAATAACTAACTATTTGGATTAATCCACAACGAAAACAATCACTACTGCTAATTTCATCAATTTGACTGAAGGGTTCCTATAGTCTTACCTTTGGCAGCTCCCATTCTGACCTCGATCCATCTGCGCTGTAGTAATACGGTCGGCCCTGCTCATCAACGTGCTTCAACCACTGGCGGCGAACACATGGACAGACGAGATAAACACAAGACTCATTAGAGCGAGTCCTCATCAAACTTAAATGTTTTGTGTTTTCATCATATTAAATATTTCAGATCAATCATAATAGTGTAATATGTTTAACTTCCGTATCCATTTATGTTTTTCTTTTCCATATATTTATACCGTAAATCCTTTTCTGAATCTGCAACGATGAGGAAATATCTTAGAGGTGCCTGCCACAAAACAGTTTGATATTTTCCTCGTTTCTGTAGCGGTAGTAACTGTTGTCATGCTGAGAGTGTTATAACTCTGCCTAATCAGTGTGAAGAAAACATCTCAGCTGTGTGCTAAAGAGGAAAATCTACCATGAATCAACCCACAATCGACTCCCACATGCATTCCCGGTAAGGAGACAGCAGATCAGCCCCATGCAGCCGGTACCTTCTCATTAGTATAGTCGCTGATGTACAGCGTGTGGCCGTGCTCGTCCATCTCCTCCGACCAACCACGCGGCGGCGAGCCATACTGACTGTCAGACTGGCTAGAGTAGGTACTGAAGCAGGTGTCCTCCGATGACAGAGGCTGGAACCGACCGATGGAGAGCGAGAGGAAGGGAAGGAAAGACGGCGAGAGCGAGAGAGGAGTGGTCTACCGTTGCAAAAGTGCAAAGAGAGAGGAAGAGAGGGGAGAAAAGAGAAGGCATCTTTCACCATGAAGTCAGAGAGGAAAACATGCACCCAGAACCAATGAATCATCAGAAACCATCCAACACCACTTTAATTCAGTAAAAACCACCACAGGACCCAGCAGAGAGCTAAAAATCACTAATGTTCATGCTTGATTTTAATCAGTGTGGTGTAAAGCTGAAGGTGGCTGCTGCAGTGTGCCACAGAATGAATGAGGAGACAGTAGCTGCTCTCTGCCTGTAGGTGGCAGCGTGGTACAGCCATTTAATGAAACAGAGGCCGACTCATAATCAGAGATGACTCGCTAATGAATCAGGCTAATCTGTTATGTCACAAAATGTTTGTCTGCCTTTTGATCGTGAAGAAAAAGAAATGTGTAGTCACTCGCAGTTCATCTCATAAATCAAAACTGTAAAATAAGTCTGCGTGTGTTTGTTTTTGTTTTTTTTTTTAATCAGAGCTTTTCTAGACCGAGTTATTCTGGTGCAGGTGTCTAATCAAGTTTTGTGTCAGAAGGAATACAAAACTTTCATTTTCTCTGAGATGTTTGTTTTTTGTTTTTTTTTTGTCTGACAATTCAAATCTCCCCGAGCAATCTGTCGGAGCTGAAAGAACAATCTTTGCAGATGCCTCTGCACGTACAGCTGTTAATCTTCAGTCAGGCACAATATGCGATGAAGTACTGGCATGTTGTATTTGTCATCTGTTTAGTATCTGTCTCTGACTCATGACACCGACTCTGTTTATATGAGAAAGTGTGTGTGAGTCCTTGTAATTCTATACTTGTGAGAACCAGTTTGAGTTTAGAGTGACAATATTTTTGCTGTTCACTTGTTTGGTTTAGGGATAATACTTAGAGTGTCTGTATTACAGTCTGAATTAATTGATCTACGATTAAAAGGGGCAGTTCACCCCAAAATACAAATTACACATCTCCCTCCCACCTATTGTGCTACTAATTAGAGATGCATCGGTTTCAAATTTCCGCTTTTCTTTAAAGCCTGCCCTGCTTAATCCGATTTTCTTCTTTCTCAGAACTATGATCGACAGCATACACAAACATTTTTGTTACCTTCCTTTAATGGAAAGTTAATTTGTTTATTAATAATAAAACATTCACTATCATACTTTGTCGAAAACTACACCTGGTTATAGGATCTTCTCTCTGAATGAAACAAATCTCAAAATAAAAATTTAACAGATCATCCCTAGAGATGTTTGCCTTCTCGCGACTATAATGGAACAAGATGGCACTCGGCTCGTCGTGCTCACCTACTTTCTTTCCGCATCAATGTGCAGAAGGAAGCATGCCTCTACTCGTGGACAAAAGGCTAGCTAACTAAACTAGCTAATGTAATGTTGACATCCCAGGCCGTCATGAGTGTGAGCCTCTTGACGATGAGTAGATCCGCACTTACCTCGGTGCAGGGATGTTTAATTTTTCCCAAACTCAGAGTGCCGTCTAGCTCCATTTTAGTCGAGAGAAGGCAGCAATCTCTACAGCTGACAACTTCAAAACTCGGCAACCCAAATCAAAACAATCCAGATGGATAAATAGCACTACAGTTAAGAGGACAATTGCACACTTTGCATTTTTGGGGTTACTGTCTCTTTAAGGTTTGACATTAGAGTGAAGGTAAAGTCAATATGTACTCTGTCAGAAGAGCCCTTCATGCAGTAATGTTTGTTATGAACCTTGTCTCAGGTGTTCAGACAGGGAGAGAAGATATGTGTCAAATGACAGTCACACCTGCTTTCTGCAGGTGTTCACGTGTGAAATGACAAAAGGCTTTACAGACTCTTTTCTCCACATTTTTCAGATTCTTCCGAAATGTGTCTACCTGTGTGTTGCCTTGAACAAGAAGGTTTTTATTTCTTGAGCTTTTCTTTTTTTAATATCTCTTCAACTACGTGAACAATTATGGTCAACCCACCTTTCACTTTGAGCTTCTCTGCCGATGTTCTAAGGGCATTCGCATTTTTTGACGCAGTGGGCGACACTTAATCATTTTCATTTATTCTAATAACTTCTCTCAGCCAAGAATAAGTAATAAACCAGGTATAAAGCATTTTTTACAAGAGAAGATTTTGTTTCACTGTAGTTATTCCTCCCAAATACTGAATTTAGCAGCAACTGGAACCAGTAAAGGTCCATATTTCTCTCCAGATGTGTATGTTACCTCAGAGCTGTCTCCTGTGCTGTGGCCCTCTCCTCTGGAGCTCCCCGTGCTGGTGTCCCTGGCCCGGGGCGGCTTCCAGGTCCTCTCCTGGGTGGAGCGGTTGTAGTAGAAGTGCCTGCCGTTCTGGTCCCTGTAGGTCTCCCAGTCGCCCAGCGCGTGGATGGGGGAGCCGGTGGGATAAGGAGGCTGGCTGGACTGGGTGATCTTCAGTTCCTGGAGGTTGGTGTAGACCGGCGACTCAGGGCGGCCCTGGCCTGATGAAGACACCGTCTGATTGGGGGAAGGAAGAGAGAGAGGAAGAGCTGTGAGTCATCTGTGGTGGTTTTTAGTCTGTTATATAATCAAGTTCCTTAACAGCAACTGATGATGCCATGATGTAAGAAATACACAGCTGTCAGAGTGTTAATCAACAGCTGCGCCTGTAAACAGGCGGATACTTTCATCTAAAACACGTTAAAACGCCCTCTGAGCGCACATCAAACACCTCATCCCCACACTGTTAATGCCATGTTCCCACTGAGCTCCACGTGGAGTCTATCACTTAGTCTTTGCCGTGTTTGTGCTCATCATTGAGCGGCATTTGAGCATAAAGGAAATGTCAAGCAACTGTAGTTCAGGCTGAAATGGTAATTGTTGGCAATAAATGAGCAGAAAAAAATGAATGAACTCAGAGGAGGAGGAAGAGGAGGACAGGGGAAGGAAGTGCTGCTGTTATATAACTGAGAGTGGCTTATGTCAGGTAGAAATAGGGAAGTGAAACTGTTGATCAACACCCATCCTGACAGTTTGTCCCGGCTGATCTTCACAGTTGCAAACAAACTGTGAAAATCATTTCTACTATCTTTAACTGTGAAAGTCTTTACATGATACACTCATATCTTATTTTTCTCCATGTTGATCCTTAAACCCGGACGTCCAGAGTGGATATTGAATCAGAAGAAGTTGTCTCTGCAGATGATAAAGACTGACACCAGCTGACCTGTGAAGACAATTATGAATCTGTTTCTAAGCTCAACATGTGGCAAACCCAAATCTCTGACATGTTACTAATACACTGCAGTATTGTTGTGTAGTGTTTAACAGGTTGGAAAACCTGATAAACCACAAACCAAATGTTTTGATGCTGGTAAAATGGGAGAGTCTTCTGCACATCCAACTGTCACTCTGACAGGTTGACCAAACACAATTCAAGATATAATACACTAACAAAGAGAGAATAAACTGGTGAATGTGGGTATGATTTACAAAACTATTGACACAGTGAACAAAAAAGTTAGATCCTGTATCCAGCCGAACGACAACAGTACAACAGCACGCTGCCTCTAATGACGGAGCATCCTTCTTCAAAACCCCTGACGCACGACTGATCCAGTCAATGGGCTGCTGCTCGTCATGATTATTTCATGCTGGCGTTACAAAGACGCTGCCTGGCTGCAGAGCGACAGGGCAAAGAGAAAGTCATAAATAATGCCGGTGCCCCGAGGCCTCCTAACACTGGCTCTGTGATGCTTTTATTGCACGGGGATCAATAGGGATGAAATATGCAGGACCCGAGCAAACAGCTGGAGGTACCCAAGAGAATCGAATATTCGGTGGACTAGAAGGAGCCTGAGAACGATGCTGGTCGATACAGTATCACAGCCACATAACATATAGGTGGAGAGTATATTGTAGATATTACCTAATTCAAGGTGGTGTTCTGTCTCGCCGTTTTTAAAGATTTAAGAAGACAAAGTCAGAAATCTCAGACAAAACAGGGAAACTCACTTTGCATGTTCTACCACTGAGCCATGAAGTAAAGATACAAAACTCCCAAAACAAAAGACTGCTTTATACCAGAAATGCTCTGCAGTAAAGGAGTTACGCTGTGCTCATGAATTGAATATGTATAAATTATTACCTCTGGTGGTGAGCAACTCATAAACACATCATCCTCTTCATGCAGCGAGATTGCCCGAAGGAAACTTCTCCTCAAACGGATCATCGCCATCGTCCCCGTCTAATGTTTGGAGTTTTGAGTTACTGCGTGCAGTGATCGGCGGCGACACTGTTTTGTGGTCTTCCTGTATAACACTGAGTCAACGATTTTACAGCATGGATCTGTCAAAAGGGGGAAGTCCTGCTAGTCAATCGACCGTTAAAAACCCAGACAGTTAGAATCCCACTTCAGTGTCAACCACTAAACCGCATTTTCCTCCCAAAGCTGTTCTAAAAATAAAGGTCACTAAGGTGTTAAAGAGGTGGGTTTTTTCCAGAAGTCTATCTTAAAGCTTCACAGGACATTTGTTATACCTGTTTGCCCGACTACAGCAAACCAGTGCAGGACACAAGAAGGTCTTTCGCTAGTTTTTACTCCTGATGAAGGTGTTTCACTTCAGGAGATGTTGAAGATAAAACAAAGACGGTTATCTGGTTTGTATCGCCACTGATTCAATACATTTTCAGGGATATTTCAGTTACAAAACCAATTTTGCTTGAATATGAAGGAAATTCTGAGAGTAATAAATGCTGGAAAATTGCACAAGTTATCCTCTAAACTGGTGCATTACTACACATATTAATGTTGACATTAGGAGTGTTTAAATGGTCTCAGAGATTTGTGACTAAAGCTGCCTGTGGAGAAGTGCAAGAGGGATATTGTCTGATTTTAGCAGGTAATTATAAATTCTTAAGTGAAAGAACACAACATTAATCACAGATGGAGGTCTTTGTATTCCAACAAATTAAAATAATAAAGAAAGCAGAAAATTTCCAGTTTTAAACAGCCATCAGTTGGGTATACATTTCTGAGTTTGGTGCTTCAGGGGTGTTAATTTCAAACCCTGATCCACAGGAAAGGCATATAGGTCCATTGAAAGATTGATCTCAGGACAGTATGAATTGGTATCGGATCATTCAAATGAAGATCCATCAATCAATTCAAACGTAGCACCCCTATAAGGACTTTAAGTTCTGGAGGCAATTCAAAAGGATAAAATTCCTGAAATTGGATATTTTTTCAAGTTAAATAACATCTTTTTTACACAAATGGCAACTTGGCAGCAATTTCAAGAAGTAACCTTATTGTCAGACTGTTTTTTTATAAGCCACAAGGTTGTGAAACCCTCTCAGTACAAGACTCAAATAAAGCCTGAGAGCAAAACCGACTCCAAGTCCAGTAAGGTCTTCAAATGACAGCAGCAATAGGGACTATGTCACATAACAGCGCTCATTATGTAACTAAAGGCTGCACCGGCAGGTTGGCTCGTTAAAAATGCAGGCGGTGTCTCCTGACTCCATTATAGCAGCGGTATATTCCTGAGCAGCTGGTGCTGGACATCTGGTGTGAACAGGCTGACCACCTAATCAATACTGCACTGCAGAACCGCTGAACCACGGTGGGACATTCAAAAGCTGACCTCTTACATCGAGGGAGCTGCCCCCCTTTCAAAGTGCACTGTGATTCAGTGGAGGTTACCATGTGTACAAGTGTTATCATGTTCTAAAGAGATGTGGCAGGAGGCACTTTTGAGCATCCATGATTGTAAAAGCGAAAGTCTTGATGGCGTTTTGTGCATATCTTAATTTAGGTGGTGGGCGGTTGGACAGACATGAAACTCTCTCGAATGAATCATCATTTCAGAGACGAGGAAGTTCGAAAAATGGTAAGAGATAAGTCAACTCAGATTTTCTGAGAGAATATCAGTAAAAAAACAGTTCAGCTCACCATTTCTCACTGTTTTCTGTCTTTTTTTTGAGCAGATGAGCCAATTAATCGCGACACAAACCCTGGCTGTGCGATTGAGTTGGTCTGACTGATTACAATACTGACAAATAAGTCTCGACTTCGTCCGCGACACTAGTCCGCAGTAAAGAAGCCTGGGGAGCGCACTGCACTGCAGCAGCCAATCAACACTTCTGATTGCAGCTCAGCATACTCCTAATTTCCCATTTCAGGCCGGAGCAGAAGTTAATGGGCAGAGAATAGAAAGGGACGCAGAGTGACGCTGCCGGTTGCAGATAGGAGACCTGCAGAGTCTTATCTGTGCTGCCTGCAGCTCTGCAGTGGAATAATAATCAACCGGTCCAGTGTTCTTCAGCCACAGATAAACCACATCAGAGCCACAGAGAGAAAAAGAGATGGAGAGAAAAGGGAGGAAAACGGGGGACTCTGCTTCAGGCACTGAATGCATCAGAGCTAATATTAGACGGAAATGGCTGCAGCTGCTTTGGCATCACATCGTTTATATTTAGATTCCTCCGGTGTGAGATTCTGAACTCTGTGTGCTCTCTTTTTATGCAAAGCTGTCCCGAATCACATAAAACTCGGGGGTCACTTTAAAACTACTGGGTTGTGTTTTTTTAAAAGCAAAAACCCAGGTGACGCCGACTTGGTCCTTTCAGTGTTCGTTTCAGTTGTGGTTTCAGCGGTTCTTTCGGTGGTGTTGGGTTATTTGGTTTCATTCTCTTGTCTTCAGATAGCTTGTTTTGTCTGATCAGTGGAACACAAATAGACGCTCAAATCATAAATGACCCGAGACAAATGTTTCATAGTTTTGCAGAACTGAAACGAGACAGTTGGTAGATTGTTGATAAACTGATTTATCGACCAATCATTTCAGTACTTCTCTGAAAAGAGTTGATTAACATATTATATATTATCATTCTAACAAATACAAGCTGATTGTGACAAAGTACCAGTACCACATTACAAAACTACTGAAGTAAAACTGTATTATGTGCGAAATGTAGGTATAAGTCTCTTTGCAGTAAAGGGTTCCTTGTTTCCTATTTACTGCTGTTTAAGGTTGAGCTCATTTTAACTACTTTATAAACTGTTGGATAGTTTAATCTAAAGCATTAAATTATATGTTTATAGCGCGGCTCACCTGTGAGAACCACATATATTTCTTTTCATAATGCCTGTTTTCAGCAGGAGAGGTCACCGCCGACCAGAGGTGCAGACATCAGCGTCCTTTAGGTGGCAGCAACAAAGTTTGTAAAGTTTTAAAGGGGATGGGTCAGTGATGGAGGAGGAGGTGGAGGAGGAGGAGGAGGAGGTGGGGCTCCACATGTTCACCTCCCCGTTTCTGTGTGACACGGTTTAACCTGCTCTGCCGCATACCACAGGCAGCTGGGCCATGCAAACACAAAACACACACACGCTTGTAAACATACACACACTGTGGAGCACCTTGATGTCAAAGTGCGTGGGTGATGCTTAAATACAAACGTGCGCGTTCGCACATGTACAAACATGCCCACAACAACCAAAGAGGACTTCTTACTCTTCCTACTTCCTCGTCTATTCAGGTCTTAGTTTCACTGGGTCACAGTGACACGGCCGACCATCACAGTCACACAGTGTTGTCTTACTGAGGAGCCGCCAAATGACACATATTGCAACACTAGTAGGAAATGTTTCGCAATATTCTCCTCTTTGGCAACAGCTGTTATAATTTTAGCACGGTGGAAAACAAGAAATACCTGTATTCACCACAAGAACGAGAAAGAAAAGTGATTTTGAGTGAATTCAAGTTTGAGACATTTTATCAAAATCACTGTCATTTCATTTTAATCTTTAAGTTTTGGGGTGGAAGTAGTTGCTGGTATAATAGTGCTCCGTGCTACACTGATTGCTGGATGTGGGACAAATGACAAGTGAAACCAGCCGGGAGGTGTGACAGAGCCTGATCGAAACAGGAAGAAAGGAGGTTGTGTTAGAGAGGAATTATGCACTGCACATGGAAAAAGGCCAGGTTGTCTTTCCGGTTAAGATTGCATCACAACGAACATGAACCACACAAAAGGTTTTCCAATTTTCTAGGCGTACGACCGCAATTTTAATATGTTAGACATGTATTCTGCATGTCTAACCAAAATCTATCCAGATCATTTTGTACATTTTCCTCAGAGGAAGCACTGAATATATAACAGCGAGGAAAAAAGAAGTGAGGGCACAGAGGAAAATAAAGGTTAAGCTGAAGGACAAAACATAATCATGATTAAATGGCTTAGGTTATCCTCAAGAGACCTTGAAAGAACTCCAGCTGGGAAAATACATGTCCATTACAGCCTGGTGTCTCTGTCTGTCTGTCTGGTCTGATGTAATCCCACCAAATCTGACTGAAATGAACAATAGGGAAGAAAGGCAAACCGCGGACAAACACACTGCAAGTCAACACAAAATGGCCTTGAAGCACCGGCACCACCCAGGGCAATTACACAACTCTGGAGCAATTACAGTCGAACAGGAGAGAAAGGCAGACAGCGCAAGGCATCGAGAACACAGTGAATAGCCTGAGGCGAGTTTGATCTTTGAGTGGCCTCGTGATGCTCACAGCCGGAGCCGTGAAACATTCAGGCTGCGCTGGACGAAGTAGACACATCAATCCTTAAATAATGAACGGGAAAACAATAACGAACCATCGACTGAGACACACGTCGCAGTTCCATGTGTCTGTTTTGGGACAAATCATTCATTCACACAATCCTCGACAGCACAGACTAACTGTGTTTCCATCAACTAACAACAAAACAAACATAAAATATTTGTAGAAGTAGTTTCTTGGAATAAATGTATAAAATATGAACAACGAAAGCTCCACTGGTGTTGGATACGATTGATTTAGGACGACATCTGAGGCTGGATGTTGGCACTGATCTCCACATTCAATCAGATTTTGATTCAGAAAAATCTCTAATGGATTTATTTCAATTCAATACAGCTGGATTGTAAAGACTGACCACATCAGATTAAAACCATTATTGCATTGATAATATTTTCCATGTTTATCCTCTGCATTTTTTAGTCGACAAAGTCATTTAGGTTACTTTATGACCAATAATAACTCTTTTGCGTATGTTGTAATAACTCAGATTCCCCCAAAAACATACACAGTGACCACAGTTGATTAATGACGTTATTACAAAGGCAAAGAGAGCTGCCTCGAAAAAAAGGAAGGAGTTGTGCACGTGTGGTGACACAGAGACGAGGGGGGGGACTGCTAAACTGCTAAATGGACAGGAAGTTAGCTAAAATGATGACAAGCAGCTTTAATAATTTAGTTTATGAAGCTAAAGCTGAAAAAAGGGACACAATTGTCAATCCCTGAAATACTCAATTTATCATTATAGCTGGAAGCAGCAAATAATAGTGTTTGTATGAGAGACTACTTGTAATTCAAGTAGTTCAAAGAATAAATCAATTGACTAGTTGTTTCAGTACTAAGTTCATTTGTGATTTCCAGTGTTTCTGCTGCTCGAATGGAACAAAGTCCATATTGTCAGATGCCCTTTCTCTTTATGGTTGACACTGAATACATAGGTAGGTATTTCACACAGACAGACAACCAGGTGTCCAGTAACAGCTCTAGCAGGTTTTGCCCTTTTTGTATTATTTTGTGACATATGCAAAGCGATCTGTCTGAAAAGGAGAAACGTACGGTTCTTTGTTCTTTGTGGGGTATCATGAAGGTCTACGCAGTTAGAGATCAGAGAGAAGTGATGTACAGTGCCCTCTTTTACATGATCCCGCCTGAGAGCAGCATCCCTGACGTCTGTCAGAGAAGGCAGGTCCACAGAGGACTCCCGATCTTGTTCTCGATCTAACTCTGATCTACTTGTGTGTCGACACGAGCTGCAAATGGGTCAAATGTAAGAAACGGCACGAGGGAGGGAAAGTGACAGAGAAAGGAAGGAGGCAGAGAAGCTGTTGCAAGACGATCCGTCTATTGTCTCAAATTTCTGACATAATGTCAGAAAATGCTCTGAATTCCACACAGTCGGACGAAATTACAGTGCACCGCGGCAAAAGGTGAGCCAGGTTCAACTCTCTTGCTGGACATTTCTGCATTTTTTCGTCAGTGGTAGTCTAACTGCTTCAAATAATGGAACAAACGGAGACAAAACAAGCATTTCTTGTCCAGTTTCACAGCGTCTTCTACAGCGTATGTGTCTCTGTCTCAGTTGAATGTGGGTTGCGTGACTAAATGCACTTGAGTACACAAGCATTGAGTACAGACTGCACCACAGTGACACAGAGAGTGACAAGTGATTAAAGTTGGCACTGCCCAAATGTAGGAGGAAATGAACTTTTACAGATGTGTGTGTATGTGTGTCTTAGATTGCACAGTGCATGACCATATGCTTGCGTGTCTGGTGCAGCAGCTGTCTGCCCTCTCCACGGGGAACGAGTGCTATTCCCTTCAGGCCGGGACATGATGCCTGAACCCTTTCTGAATGGAGGGAAAAGTCTAATTTTGGAGCAAAAGACATTTTTTTTAACCACAGAGACTTAAAACAAGAGAGCAGGAACAGGTTCAGTGCTGCTAAATGACACATTTTCCCTCTCTTGACGAGATGTTTTTCCCGTGGTGATACACGCTTTTTCAATAAACTCTAGAAATGTCTGTGCAACACTGTCAGGAGTTGAATAGGTGATCACTGCAGGGGTGACGTTTTTATGCAGAGATGAACCGGCCTGAGGGAGCACGGAGCAGCGAGAGGCAGCTAAATGATTAATCCTCTAATTCCATCTACCTGACTGGTCACAGCTAATGACGCTAATTCTCCCGCGTGGTGGTTGCCTGGAGGCTGGAGGGGTCCGCTAAGGACAGTTGCCATGTGTATGATTATGCAGGATAGGGCTGGAGGATATGGTAAAAAAAACGTGTGTCAGATTGTGATTATTTTTACGGATATGACTGGGATGTGATTCACGATTAGTGGGAATGATAATTTCGGCATCACAACTTTCATTTCACAGCCGGAGAACAAGATTTTTGAGCCAGTCCTTCATTACAATGTCTCATCTTTCATGTTACGTTTCTTACAATATTTCAATTAATTGTGCAGCCCCGCACCAGCGTATACGTTTGTGTGTGTGTGTTTGTGTGTGTAGGTGGTTATGTAAGACGGTAGCAGGGGAACTGGTTCGGTCACTGCCCAGGACACATAATGCAATCGGATGTGATGTAGGAAGATGTACGCTGTGTGTAGCCCTCCACTCTAATTTAGGCTCTGTGGAGGATAAACATTGAGCTGTTGCTAGGTAGAAAATGCATCTTTCAAGTGTCTTTTTTTTTTTTAAACGACAAGGCAAAGAAAAGCTCTCAGGTGCCCAAAATGAAAGAAAGGGATCCTTCGGTACGAGTTAACACAACAGAATCGTCCAGATGAGAAGGATAAGGTTTTCATTTTCACACTGTTACAGCCTCAGTTGAGATTTGCTTATCTCAGAAATAAAAGGTCGACCACATCACAGCAGGCTTTCAGACGGTATCTAAATCGCCACTGATGGATGTTTACATCTTGTTGTGGCAAACCACCTCTGTTGGGCCAACACAGCTGAGGAGGATTAAGATATGAAGCGGAGATATGGAGACTTCCCATAACGGCCCTGCTGCTCGGTTAATGCCAGGCTCAGTCACAACATCCTCCTGGAGACCTGTGCACCGGTTGTCTGTGTGTACCAAACACCATGCTTATTAAATCAAGTGCTGTATGAAAGTCATGAGCAGAAACACCCAATTTAATTTAAACTACTTATTAATCTGGGGACGGTTTGGCCGAGCACACGAGCTCTTTTACAGCAGAGCTCTGTTTAACATTCATGAAGTCGCAATCTCTCAGATCTGACGCTGGTCAGATCTGCTCGTGACAGCAGCTGGTTGTTCAACGTCTTGCTCAAGAGTTATGTGAGTGATTTCTTTTTTCTTTCCACCCAGATTCATCCCAGCAGGTCTGGGGATTTAAGCCAGTGGCCCTCTGGTCACAAAACCCACTAATGTACAGCTGTTCGTCGGTGTCTGAGTTAAAGCCAGCGAGCTGACCTAAAAACCAAAAGAGCCGGAACTATGTTCGCAGAGAACCTGTATACTAATGTAACATATCTCCTGCTCTGATTAATGAATTGGTGTGTTAATTCTAACTTTCAGATTTTTATTAGAATATAGATATATTTAAAACAAACTTGTGTACTGTGTGTTTAGCACATCAGCATCTAAGTGAATTTACTTCTAACCACAGTAAGACGAGCAGGAGGAGATGGGCCTATGTCGGATATGAAGCGGTACGTGTGCTGTTTGTGATCTGAGTGTAATGTATATATGTATAGATAACTTTCAGCTAGTAGCATGCCATCCCCTCTGCTAACATTTGCCTTCTTGGGAAAACATGTACTTTTGTCTATGAACTTTTGAATGTATTTCTGCCAGGATGTGACAAATATAAAAATGTCTCAGACGAAGCGAGCGGAGGTGGTGAGAGAGTTTATGCAGACAAGAACATGTTTTAGTCCTCACAGTCGGCAGCAGTGAATGTCAACAGAGCAGCCCAAAAGGCATACCGAACATTTCCAACTGAAGGGAAAATGTGGTTAAGAGGACAGTGAGAGCAAACACCTGCAGCCTGATGCACCTGTCCACTCCACTTCTCTTATCTCAGCCTTTTACTTTTTTTCTGCCAGCCGCTGGCCTCTCAAGCTATAAGAATGAACCTATGAGTTACATGTTGAGTTACGTCTCTGTGCGTTACAAGTCTGAAGCCGTTTAAATACTCTAATATGCTGAGTGAGTGTAGCTTGTTAAAGTCTACACATGCGAGGCGACAACAGGCTTCAAAAAGCAAAAAGTACTTAACTCACCGTCAGTTTTGTGCGCCTAATGTGATGCACCAGACCTCTGATCTCATTTGAAAGTGGTGAGGCAGATGGCTGCATATCTGTGTGTGTGTGTGTGTGTGTGTGTGTGAGAGAGAGAGACAGAGAGAGAGAGTGTTGTAATCCCTGTGTGGCAGACAGGGCACAACCAGTTCATTTCTCATTCAGCAGCACATGTGAGAACACAAGCGGGACACAGCCTCGTTTCCACTGCAGTATCCTCCAATCAAACACTGACTTCTAAAACAAGGACCATAACATTTCTGATTCCACCAGTTCAGCAGAGCACACTGTGTACCTGAACAAAAAGACAGTAAATTAGTCAGGCAGGCATTTAGCTGTGGCTGTTAAGATACTTCAGGGCTAGTTGATCCAAAGAAATGTCAGTAAATCATAAAGAAAATTGATGTGGTGTAATCTGAAGTTGCTTTCAGGACATTCAGCTCAGTGTGTTCATTTCCATCGGCACTTTTTTAAATTGACAAATATAATTGGCATAAAAGTTTTTATACTTGGCTGAAGATTGAAAAGGTGGAGTATCAATCAAAACAAAAATGCAATGGACACTCGACACCAAAGAGACAAAACATCGGATTTTTCTGCCTTGGCTCTTTGATTCTACAACTGAGGGACATTTATTTTAAATTTCTTTCAAGACAATGGGTGAATTTGGGAATTAGCCGTAACTCTTGTCTATAAACACGTGAAAGTGAAATTCCATCTTGAAGGCTTCATTGTTCCCTCTATACAAATGTACATCAACAGCATCTTTACTGAATCATCAACCTGCACACTGACCCAAAACTTGAGGATTCAACCGGTTGAATCAGATCAAAGACCATAAAAAAAATATTAAAATCTACTTTTGGAAACCACCAAACACAGTTTTGAGGAGCTGAACACAGTAGTTCATCCTGTCAGATCACATTACAACAGACACAGCATCACTGTTGAGCCGCCTGACCCAGCTGGGCCCATTGAATGGGTTAAGACCAAAACTCAGCAGGCAGGAACACAACTGAGTATTATTTCTTCAAACATAGACACGGGTCCTTTAAGGGCCCTCGGTCCAAATGCGCTTGACGTCCATTCATGGACATGAATGAGGCCACAGGCCCATTAACCCAGCAAACAGGGACACAACACAAGCATGATGCTCTGAGCTCAGCACAGTGTAATTGACAAAGATAAAAGGAGGCTCTGTGGGGAGCAGAAATGATCCAAGCACACTCAATTCATTCAAAGCTACATGCTCGCCTTCAGTGAGGCCAGTGGCTGTCTAGACATGTCTTTAAAAACGGTTGTGTGTGCCACTTTCAATTTAAATGCTTGTCTCAGTGCTGCTTCTGGGCCAAGACTTCCCATCATGACATTATCAGAAGATTTACAGGAAGAGTGTGAGTGACTTTTTGTATTTGGGCTGTATACTGCTGTGTGATGTGAGCTGAAACTTTCCATACTGATACTCACTTTCTTTTTTGCTTGCAAAGTCCTGTGCTGTCCCCATTATTTCCTAAATCTGTTAGCGACGCAGCAGCAATCTCACCTGACTTCCTCATACCTTCAGCCTTTTGTCTTACAGCCTTTCAGGGTGCAAAGTGACGTAAGATTTCACATGACATTACAACCAAAACATAGGCGCTTGTCTAATATTAAATGAGGTTGAGAATGCCAATTAATTACTGGAGGACCGCAGACCCTCAGCAGTCACAAACACCATCCCAACATCAGTCTCACAGCTTTAGTTTCAAGGCCCACAACAGTTTCTTCCCACCTCGGCCCTCATGAAGAGCCACATTCTTTTCCTTCAAACCGTAATAACACTGAGTTCAAACATGTGGGTGACAAGTCAAATGGCAGCCGGGCTGAAGGCAGAGGCAGGCAGAAGGGACCGATGGCACATCAAAAACAACCTACACACGGTTTGATGACTCAATGTCACCACTAAAAGTTCACTTTTAAAGTGACAACAAACAAGTAAACTGACAAACATGGGGTGAAAGGAAATACTTAACCGAATGCTTGAGGACTGAACGCGCAACGAGGACGTGAAAGAGATGTCAGATGAACACACACAAAAAAGTTCTGGAGTTCTACATCCAAAGCCCTGACATCATGAACCAGAATCTGGAGAACATATTAATAAGGTCAGATAATGGAAACACTTAAAGTCATGCATTCTAAGGCACAGACGTAACAGCGGACCTCATACATGAGTGGGCACTGGAAAACAGTGAGTCACGCCTGAGACGTGACACAAGTGGCCTTTTGACTGACAACATAAATCATGAGATGAAGGCGTTACTAAAGAGGGGAGAACTGCTTTACAATAGCACCGACCCTCATGGCATTTTAACATTTAAGTTCTTGTCTTCTTCACAGGCAGTTTGAGTCAGACATAAGCTAGCACATAACAAATGTCCACTGAAAGTTAGTTGTTGTTCGTCTTCAGGCCACGAAGTTCAGCATCGAGTAAGACCACTTTAACAGCATCTTTATTTGACTGGTGTTAAAAACAGCCCTGTAATTATACGTAAAACGGCTGGATAGGGAGTTAGAGTGTTGACTGTCGCACTTCAGTGGAAAACTGACAACAAACTGCCTGTTTTTAAGAGGTCAGTGCAGCGCTGGCCTAATTGGGTTAACTAGGTTATTGGCTTGACATTTATATAGGACATTCTTACTGATGGACCCAGTTGTATTTTAAGCTAACTGTGTTTTATTTAGAAAGCTCCCACTCCCACATTTGATTACACTGAGAAGCAGTAATAACTGTTGATGTAAACGCAGGCTTTCAGCTGATTGGGTGAACTTTTTTCTGTGACGTTTTCTATCTTTAGAAGCTTCCTGGTAAACACTTGACTGACTTTAAAAAAGTCCAACCAAATAAGTCATCACACAGTAGTATTCACATTCAAAAATTGGAGGTTGTTTGCGTGACATTTTTCAGATCATCTGCAACTCTGTCCTAGCCTCCAAATTTCCAGCCTCCCATGCTGATCTAGCAGCCATGGGGCTTGCCGGGACAAGTCCAGTTCACTGAATTCTCACTTTGAAACCCACAGGATTCAAAAGATGTGCTGCCAAAGCTCTACTGCCAAGCACCACGGGACACAACCAGAGGTCCTGTGTCCATGCCCTGACGGGTTAGACTTGTTCCAGCATGTTCCACGGACGCTCGATCGAATCTGGATCTAGGGAATTTTGAGGCCAGGTCGACACGTTGAGCTCTTTGTCACGCTCGTCAGGCCATTCCTGGTGACTTCTGTTGCCAGGGGGGGTTTACTTGTTCTTCATTGTAACACAATGATCAAGGTTATTCACTATATGTTTAAGTGTTTTTAATGTTTTGGCTGATTAGTACTTTTTAAAGCAAAAAATGACCAAAATGTAATGGTTTCAGCTCGTGATGAATAACATGCTGTTTAAAAGACATAAACATAAACATAAAAATGTAGGGCTATTTTTCAGTCATTTCTGATATTTTCTAGACTAGAATTTGAAATATAGAATGAAAGCTGAATCTATGGTTATTTTAAACAGACAACTAAACCCCAGGAGAACACCACACACCTTCAGGTCCAGAACGCCACTTCAACACACTCGTTAAACGGCGAGTGAAGAGGCCAGTAATTGCAACGCAGGAAAGCAGAGCAGCAGAATGCAACGAGAAAATGACACAGCAATTAGAGAAAAGCTCAGAGTGTAATTAAGCCTGACAATGTGCCAAAATACTACCTCTTAAGTCTTTTCACAAGGTCAACAGGAGGGCAAAGTAATTGGCGGTGAATAACGAGGAAATAAAACAGAGCTCGAGTCGATTGGTGCAGAGATACATCAGCGAACCCAATGCATCAACCTGATTTAAGTGTGCGGAGGACAACCGCACATAATGAGAAGTTTCCCTGTGGTTTTCTGTGGTGCTGAGGTAAATCTGCATCTCTCTCTCAGTCCATGTAGGTTAGCCTGCTGTGTGTCCTGACAGAGACTCATTGATCATCATGTATCCCAGTTAGAGAAAAAAAACAGGCCAGGGCGACTGTGTTTTCTCTTAAAGGGAAAACCACAACACGAATACTATTTTGCAACGGAAAGCGTTTTTCCTGTTAGTGTTGTTTGGTAATAATTAATCAACGCCTAGACCATAAGTGCTGCTGCTTGACTAATGAAGGTGTGGTGCTGTAAAACATCTGCTACAGACATGGCAGAACCCTAAATGGTACTTCAAAAATGTCTTCTTTCTCCTCATCTCCTTCTTTCTTGTGCATTTTTTCCTCAACCATCAGAGCTCATTTCACACTCTTTCTGTTCACCAGGGGATCGTGTATCAACCTGTCTCTGCACACCTTAAAGAATGTGGTGGTGAGGAGGAGGAGAGAGACAGAAAAAAAAAGAAACCACATGTGCTCAAATACTTTTCACCTCCTCCAGCTACAGAGAAGAGGCCACGTGTCCCGGTTTCCTTACAGCCGCATGCCTCGACAACACGCCTCTTTATGGAGGAGGAGGAGGACAGTAAAAGGGCAGGTATGAGGAAGACAGAGGCAGGAAGAGAGATCCCCCTCTGGCTAAGGATGATCCTTCATTCAGCTTGTAGCGTGTCAGAACTTCTTTCAAAGAGGACTTTATGGGCTCAGGGTGAGAGAAACTGCACGAGGAACATTTTGCAGCATCGTTCTCTTAATATGCTCTCTAAACTTACCACTTCATGGGAGTAAGAACTGCTTGTGACATTCATCATTGTTGTGTTGTTCACAAACAAGACGTTATGAGCTTCTCAGCAGCGAAGAGTAAAACAACAATAACAGAAGGAGCTTTCACACACTCAATGACTCGTCTCCGAGTGGGCTGAAAACTCATTTATAACTACACTGTCAGTCCTATCATCTATTGCAAAACAAGAACTGCAGAAAATCCATGGACCTTTGTCAATAATTAGTATTCAGGGACTACAAAGCAAGGATTGTGACTGTAGATCATTCGCAGGGTAAAACAAGGAGGGGCACCTCATCCTAGCTCAGGGCTGCACACTAACTTTTTCATTTAGATGCACCAACACAAAACTTAAATGCACCCAATAAAACATTTTAATTTAATTTCTTAACATATTACATAAATGCTTGTAAACAGGATTAAAGTTGCGAATGCCAACAAAAGGCGCAGCAGTTTTACTGAGACACTATTGTTGCCAAACTCCTGAATATCTGAAGCAGGGTCAAAGTACTTAGAGGCAAGTCTCGCCAATCGCCAGCCATCTTGGCAATGACCCCAGGCAGTTATATCAGGCTAACAAGATCAGACGCCTATCAAATGGGATAGGAGCCATAACTTTACAAAACTGAAAACGGGAAATTAAATCTGATAAAATAAAAAAAAATAAGAAACACTTAAAATGCTGGGTGACTTTGTGCATGCACATAGAAGCGTAAGCTGTGGAAACAAAGGATTTTTTAAACCTTCATTTGGGGAAAGTTTCATTTTCTGGCACCGTCCACAGAGCCGTGACATGACACACAGAGTGCAAAATTAATTATTTCGTTCGTGAACACAAGGCTGGTGAATGTGCAAAGTTTCACTATTGTTTTTTTTTTTGTTTTGTGGCAAGTGAAGCAAATCTACCAGCAACCTGCACATTTCACCAGCACTTGGCTGGTGGATGGTGCTAACTTTAGGTCCTTGAGACGCCATCAGCTCATCCACGAGTCATCATCTTTTTTTGAAGGTTTTTTTTATTATGCATTAGCGTGGTATCCTCCTCTTCCATGCTCATACCGTCAAGTCCGTCTGCACCCGCTCATTCCTGCCACCAAATTGGTAGAAACGGTTGAGAAATTTTAACTGTACGCTTCCCTCAGTGCAAGAACATGATTTACATATGTTTCCTTGGCTGTTATAAAGCAGGCGATTGGCTTTTTTGGGAGAAAGGGTCATATAACCACCATCTTTTATAATGTCTCTGCCAGCCTGTTCAGCCAACCTACCCTGGATAAATACAAGTAAAACTGCCAGGAGAGTTGCACAAATTGAAAAAAAAAAAGGGGGGAGAAAAACTGCATTGCACAGGCGTTGTCAGCTGCTGCAGCTTGTCTTCAAAAATGATTCCTGGCAGCTTCCACTCAGGGGATGAAGCAACGTGGGGAGATGAGCCTGAGATAGAAACTGCTGGCTGTGATTACTTCGATGACCATGCAAATCCTGCAAGGTCGTTCTGATAGGCACGCAGGGAGGCAGAGAGATAGAGGCAAAAACTCTGCTACAAATGTGCCATAGTGATAATTCCAAACAGGAGCTCTGAGAAAACAGACAACAACATCAGACAGCCATTTCCTCCCCCTAGACGTGTTCCAACCTGAACTGAAAACTGAGAATTTGCCCATGAAGCAGTCAGGAACACTCAGCTGTAGGTGCTACTGAGTTTTTGTAGGAAGCGTTGGGAGAAAAAAAAACCTGAACTGAAGACTGAAAAGTTGAAGTCTTAATTCATCTATGTGGATCATTGTCGTCTCGTTGGCGACACAACAAAGGCAGACAACTTGTAAGAAAAAATCTGATAAGAGTTTGTTTTTTCCACGGATGACACGAGGCTGAATGGAAACAACCACATGACATCAAACAGTCTCAGCTTCCTGTTTTCCTGATTTTGATTATTCTGTCTTTAAAAGGCAGCCAAGTTAAGACAATAATTATTTGAAGATCCCATTGATTAATCTAATAATGGTGAATTTTGGTGTTTGGCTAACTATCAAGACGTCTGAGGGAAAAGTTGCTCGGTTTATTACAACGTCCATCTTATTTTTTTGCAGTTTTGTCTGTTCTTTCCTTTCATGAGAACATTTTACTCACTACATTAACTGCTGAACTGTGGTTGACATTGCGACGACAACTTCCACCGGGGCTAGAACGGATCTTATATTAGTAAAATCTTCAAACCTACTGTATTTGGGGCTTCAAGTGAAAGGGCAGGTATCAGTAATGTCTATAATAATCTCCCTCCCTCAACAGGAAAACTGTGCACACAACAGTAAGTAGAGCTGATCCAGGAAGTTGGTAGGAAATCTACAATGGGTGTTTTCAACGAACACACACATTTTGCTCTTTGTTCCCTGCCAAATAAATCCACTGGGGTTTGCTTTAAACCTACCCCAGTCTGATCGCTCAAGTGTCTTGATCAGTTATTCTCTAAGGTGTGGCTGATCACCGGTCATGACTACACAGGTTTCAAGAGAACGTTTTTAGGCTTCGGCTGTTGCCGTAGTAACTGACATCCAAATCCATATTTGAACGTCCTCGAGGAATAAGCAGGGAGGAGACCCCCAAAAGAGACAAAACACTGATAAAGAGCACAAGAGCTGAGTTCTTCTGATGCGTTTAATTGGTCTCAAAACCCGGCGCAACAAAAGACTTGAAGTTTGTACATGTGATGCGAGCACATGGAATAATATCTGCGAGTGGAAGAGCATCCCTCAGCTCTGAAACTCCATGATTGTTTCTCTATGTCTGTACTTCTTCTACATGTTCTTCTAGGAAAATTACATGAGTTATCAACATTTATCAACAGCCAAACAAGCTCCAGGTTTTTTTTTGTTGTCACTTAGTGCTTTCATGTTTTATATATTGTACTCTGTGTGCCTAAGACATACTTCCTCTTGGGGACAATAAAGTTGCCGTTGAAGTTAGAGTGACCTTTAGAGGGACAAATGAAATCAAATGTTGGTGTCAGGATGAACCATGTTCTTTCGTGGCCTTTTGGGACACATTTTATCTCCACGGAAGCCGATAAAACACAAAGCCAGAGCTGCAGACGTTCACATATTGTTAACGTTTAGTGGCTCAGTCTCGACATTTCACCGATACATTCCCTCGGCAAGAGGCAGGGATTAGGATCACAATCAGCGCTTAGCACGAAATTACAAATTATCAGAGTACAAAGAGCAGAAGAGAAATTGCCAGATAACAAGCATTTTGCGATTAGAATTTGTATTCAACCAGGCGTACTAAAATCCAACTGTCCTGAGAAAAAAAAATGCTATTCAGAATACCAGCCTTTCACTGGGCTTGAACCTGTATTTCTGGTCTTGAATGCAAACGAACAAACGTCTGCATCACGTCTTCGAGCTTCTCAGACAGCAAAACCTGAACAAAAACCTGTTCATGTCATACCAGTTCAACGAGACAAAGGGGGGGCTCCCTGGATTGTTCTCTGGGATTTAAGCACATTTGAGGGATAACTACAGCCACACCAAATCACTCAGATGATGCAGAATGGTGTACAACATTATTATTATTAATCTAACACTCATGGAAAACTATCAGTAGGTAAAAGGAAGAGGAAAAGGAGCAGGAAGAGGAACAGTCAGGCCAGTCTCCTCGAATAATCTACTAATCTAATCTAAAATGGAATTACCTCAGGGGCACAGTCCAAACAGGAAGTTAAGGAGCTTTTATCCTGCCGGAGAGGAGCCGACATTAAACCTATAGGAGAGCTGACGGCGTGCAGCTAATTTCCCAGCATGACCCTGCAGCTCCGTCTACTCAGGCCGTAATCTTTGTCCGTATTTGCTTTTATCAGAGCAATTAAATCACAGTTGTTCAGACAGTGTATGTGGGGGGCTAGTTTCTACTACACGTGGAGAGCAGGCAGGCAATCACAGCTGCAAAGTTACCTGACGACAGCAAAACAAACAAACACAAATGCTGCAGAGGTGGGTTCGAACATGTAGCTTTGCAGCTAAAGGTTGGATCGTCCAACTATTACGCCACCCTGCAAGCTAGCATTATGCTGAGGAGTCAACATTTCAGCTTTGAATACTAGCCGAAACATGTCTTGGGTAGTTTATGATAAATAAGGAGGCCTTGAGCTACGAAGACACATTCGGGCGCAGACGAAACTATTCCTTCTGTTCAGATGTTCAGACGGGTGGTGACGTTATGCTGAACTGGAGACAGAAACAGCTGTGTCACTTCGCTTCAGTTAGTCATTTAGTGCACTGATTGTCAACTCTAGACAGACTCCTGTTTTAAAGCAGATTATTTCTGTATGTTTTAAAATGTGTCTAGAAAGGTTCCTTTAAAGTAGAGTCTGTTTATAGTCACACCCATTGGTCAGCGAGGACGCTCCAAGAAGGTTGAGATTTAGTGGAGATTGTTATCCAAACAGCCTCGACAGCCGAACTTGTGCCTTGAGCACATTCCTCTCATGGTAGAGTCCCTATTTTTCTCTTTGATCAATCACCAGCGAAGGAAATCAGGTTCATTTTCAGTCTGCTGATGTTTACATCAGTCCTGACCTGCCTTTTTCCCCCTTTTTTTTCATTAACAAATAATCGATTAATCGTTTAGACACTAAAGTTTCTTTTGTCCAACTAACAGTCCAAAACCAAGTCTTAGTTCATCATCCTAAATGGCAAAGAAAAGATGCAAACCTTTACATTCTAAGAAGCTGAACCAGAAAATATTTTTTTTGGATTATATAAAAAAATGCAAGTGTCTTTCTTTGGATCAGCTCCTCAAATAACAGAGTAATTGTTGCAGCCATTCACAGTAGAGACACACAGCAGATGATCAGGTCCTGGAGTCAATGTTTCATCTGTCTAAAAAAATGTGACTATTACTGAGAGGAACATGCATATGCATGTATTCTTTGCAAGTACTGGGTAGTAACTATCTGCACAGAAGCTACTTCAGAGTGCCATCTTGCTTCAGCTGAACTTTTAGTCTTAATTAGTCTTTTAGACAAACGGATCTTCTTCAGGACATGAAATGGACAATTTCTGGTAAAACCTTCTGATTGATTAGGGTGACAGAAGTTGACATGGACATCATGTCCATGTAAAATATAAAAAAAATGCACAGAAGTTAGCAGTGTGTAGGCACTTTTTGTCACAATTTTGTGTAAATAGTGACACATTTCTTTGAGAAATTTATGTGAATTATTATCTATTTCTAGTTCTGCAAAATATACCAGGCAGGTCAATGACTCACATCACTAAACCTGACAGTTGCTCAACACAGTGGGCAGGACAGGGTTCATAAGATCCTGTGTCATGAGTTACAATATATATATGGAATATATATAATATATATCTCAGCCTTATATGTAACCTCAGGATTAGTTAAGAAGAAAAAAGAAATGCATAGAGAAGCTTTAAGCAACCTATATGTGATGCACAGCAGAACTAGAGCAAATCTTAATCTGGGATCATCCTGCCATTGATCCCCAACCAGTTCATATTACAACCGTTTACACTGGTTTCTTTATCCGATGACCTCTGGCCTGATCGTAACACAACCAGATTACATTATTGAGCTACCAGTACAATGACAGTGTTAAACAAAGATCCAATATGCTTAAGATGCAGTGACCCACTGACGTACAATCTTCAACCTGTGACGTTGCTCATAAGAAACCAGTGTAAGCTCTGTGGAGAAAGTAGGTCTTTGTTGAAGGCTGAACAAGACTAGCTAACACAATCCAGTTAAACACCAACGAACAGCCCTGATACATGTTCCAATCTTCACATTTATTCCACAGGATGGCAAAATAACTTCTAAAAAATGTGTTATTGACATTTTTGTAATTTACCTGTCGATCAAGTAGTGAAATTATATGCTAGTGGTCCAAATTAGTGGTCACCTGATTTTTTGGGAACATGAAGGAAAGACACACAAAAAAAACTATTTTTTTTACTATAAAAATAATATGTTTGGCTTATGACAGACTTTAACAGCCAATTCACCACAACCTCTAGTTTAGCTTACAGTCACGTCTGTTCCAGTATTAAACTAACTGATTTAATTTCATACAATTTGGAAGTGACGACATGAATTTCCTGTGACTTTTGTCAGTCTGAGATGTCAAAATGTTCTTGAAGGAGGCACCCTTTAAGTAAATACTGTTGAAGAAAATCAAAACACTAAAACCCTAAAAGCGGTGATCCTTCTCTTCATTGCCTTTCCGAATGCACATCAGAACTACGTTTTAACGTAAGACTATATTACCACGTTAATGATCTCTGACTCTGAACCTCACTGGGGGCAAAGTGCGCACAAAGACAATCCGTCCTCGTGGAAAGTGAGAAATTATAGTGCGCGCTGTCATCAGCCAGACAAGCATGAGTACACACAGGCAGGGCCACAAGCAAAGCTTTATCTATATTGGACCAGCAGATTATACACTGCATACGTCTCTCTGTGATTAAGTGGCTGCTCAGATATACGCGATGGTTTGGAGGGCAGTGATCTCATAACACAGACAAAGAGTCGTCTTTAAACACAAACTAGATTAAAAAAGGAGCTTCTTCTCATTATATCCTGTTAGAGGTAATAGGTTCACGCTTCCCTCTTTTTTAAAAATTGTATTTTCATCTTTTCCTTGAGCTGTAACGCTGTCAATTTTTAAACGTTTTTATTTCTGCCATTTAACTGAAGACAAAAGGGGGGAACAGAGGAAATGACTAAAAGTCTAAAAGGAAAAATAAAATGTTGAAAATAACGGAAACTGAGCAGTTTGTGGCTGCTAGTAAATTCATATTTTAACATTTTAAAAGTAAAGTTTGCATTCAGTTTTAAATGATTTCAAATAGTAAAACACCGTTCAGTGCATCCAACATGTGGAACATTCATTCAAGCTATTTAGAAAACAAAAACCTAGATAAATATCACAAAATAACACACTGCCCTGTATGCCACCCCGCCTCCTCCCCATCCTCCCTGTGCCCATCATCACTGCTGCCCCGAGCTCGTCTCACCAGCCAGCTGTCCAAACAAATGTTACGTAGCCAGCGCTTATGTAATGAAGCATGGCAAGTGCTTAGCGCATCCTCTTAGCTACCCTGTCTCATGCCATCATCAGTTCAAACATGTCAGAGACTCGGAGTATGACTGAACCTCCCGTCTGTTCCTTCTGGCTAGAAAGTAGCTGGGACTCAAAACAGTCGATGTTATGGATCACTGTGAGCGCTCAGGCTGAACGAATGGGTAATAAACACAAGGCTGCCTCTGAGCTTGTGGACAAAAGCTGCAAGATCAGCTGCTGCGTGTGAGAGTGAGAGAAACAAAAGACAGAGAATAGGACAGAGACAGACATACAAAGCTGGGAGGAAATAGTCACAGATCTGTGAGTGTGTGTGTGTGTGTGACTGAAAGCATCTGAAGATAACTTTGCTCTGCTCGCATGACTGGGATTAGATAAATGACACATACAGTAGCAAGCTTAATGCAGTTCAACACAGACAGCGCTTCCTTTCAAGATAATTCTATCAGAGAGCAACCGACATGATAAACACAAAAAAAAAAAAAAAAAAAAAAAAGCTGTCTTACCGTCTCATTCTCATCTGGGTACATACTGTCCCGTAGCTGAGCTGCCGCTGCGGAGGAATAAGTCTTGTAGCCGGCGGTGCTGGCGAGGGCACTGATGATGCAGTGAAACGCAGCAGCCTCTGCCTTATTCACAAACTCTCTCCCTGTCTGACATGTCACTGTGGCAAACCAGATAATGTCACTCTGTGGGGCCCTGCGCACACTTGAACACACACACAGACTCTTATTCCCTCACACGTCCTTACATAAACACACGCAGAGAGAGAGAGTGCTCTGTGATGCTCGCTCTGCCACAACATACACTGCTTGACCTGCCCTCCCCTAATGCCATAATGCCACTCTGCACAACACACAGCGCAGGACGCCCGAGCTGAAATAATAACCCGCGCGCACGTCCACACACACGCAGATATCCAATTGAAGCTCCCAGAGGGATTAGGAAAAGCTCCATAAAGTGAGGAACACTGTGCCCCCTGCCCCCACACACACATCTTTCTCCTCTTTGCCTCTAATCAAAGAAGTCATACAGGGCCGAGTTACGCTCTACACTGGATGATCCCCTATAATCACTACCCAGGATATTCATTATACCGTACTGCTGCTCATTGAGAATCTAACTTTCATCACTCCTGTAGCTCAAAAATCTGCATCATGCTTGTGGCCAAAAAAATAAATAAAAATCATGTTCACTCTCTCCTTAACAAAAAATCTATTTCTGTACGAGTGTGAAAGCTGTAAATCTTCTACATCTTTGGCTGCAGTTTTTGTCACAACTCCCACACTCCACTTCATATGTAAATTCATTTCGATGATGTTAAACGACACTTCTGGATCCTTCACATATTAAAACGGTCTTTTCCTGGTTTTAAAGGCTGTATTACAGTAACGTGATGTCATTTTCTGCACTTACAAGACTGTTCTTCTTGTTCTTATACTTGAAGTACCAAAAGTCCTCCCAACAATATCGATATCAAGATATTTGGTTGAATATTATCATCATCGTAGTGTTTTTATTTTGTCACCCTGTCGTAGCATTTTATTAAATAGTGAGACATATAATTGTGTAAAAAAAAAGTCTAGAAATAGTCCACTCTTGTTACTTTTACGACACCTTTCACAACAAAACATCTCTTTAAAATCTATGGCTGTTTCAGCATTTGAGGCTGTGTTGTAAATCAGTGAGCCAGTCTTGCTTGCCTCATGGCAACACTGGATTTACATCATCGTGTTTTTCGTCAACATGATGATTTAAGCACCATAATTGCACATGCATTTCATTTTGCTGGATTAGCCAAACTTCTGTCAATGGTTTCTCAACCGGTGACATTTAAAGTTAAATCATGCTGGGATTAAAAATATCATCCAGCTCTAAATATGTGTCATTTTGTGTTTTTTGCCTTTAAGGCAGCACTTCTTTTCAACACTGACTTTAGCACAGGTTCAGTGCTTTGTGGTGTGGAAGCAAGTTAATATTGCAGTGCTTGAACCTAAAGAGGTTAAGTTGGACAGATGGACCAGAGCTCGAGGAGGAGCAAGTGAATGTTAAATTAAAGCAGACACAAAAGGAGTGAGAGGAAGAGAGAGACACAGAGTGAGGGTGTCAAACCTGGCCTTACCCTTGCTCTGTTACACAACAGCCAAACACACTGCAAGGGAGCGGGTTTGCTGCCAGACCGCCTGAAGCTCTGTGTGTTTGAGTGTGTGTGTGTGTGTGTTTGTGTGTCTCAGGTTGAGAACAGTACTATGAACCCCTCAGGGCTGCTTCATAACATTGGCGATGAGCTCTAAAACTGACACAGTCTGCGCTGCTCTACTGAGACTTTCATGCTTATTCCCAACTGAACTGCTGTTTGCTGACGGTGATTTTCCTGAAAGGAGACATCTGTGAAGTCATTCTGAGCCTCAAATCCCAAAATACATCAGAATCCACAACAGAAACAGTGCAATCGCTGCAGCAAAGATTTAGTGCTGGTTAATCAATATCAAGGCATTTTAAGACAGGACGAAAATATTTAATTTTTCTAACAAGATTCAGTTTTTCTAATCTTCTAGGTAAATAAACTTATTTCCATTTTATATTTTTCACCTAAAAAAGATGACTGAAGGTGAAAATTCATGAACAAAGTTATAAATCATTCAATCAATAAAAATATTCAGATTAACAATAAGTACAAATCATCATTGGTTGCAGCCTCAATAGACGGAGCGCGTCGCTGTGCTGGCGGTCACAGTCATCTGGTTGAATAGTGACCCAGATGTGAGAGAAGTGGGTTTTGTGACAGAAGGTCAACAGTTGTAATCCACAAACAATCTGTCAGGAAACATGACGGAGGAAGATAAGATGGAAAAAGAAAGAATGCAAACATAGAACTGAGGTTATCCAAAAACATAATAAAACAACCTTTTTCACCAGCAAGAGCGGAAAGTCTGGGAAAATATGTCGATTGCTTTCTTAACTTCAGTGTCACTCCCCTTCTGTCAACAGTTGCAGAAGGGTGCAGCTCAGTAGTTAACAGCAGAGGAAGAAGCTCATGTATAAACTGTATCAATGGAAAACCCGAGGCAAAGTTATAAAAAGAAACTTTCTCAACTGCAATTAATTCATGCTTTATCAAAATTCTTTATAAATCGGAGCCCATTGCTTATTATGTTTCCATCTGGGGGTCCTCAGCATGAAAACATTTGGGCCCCCCTGAAAGAGAAGATGATTTAGCATCTAAATAACCCTGCAGTGCAGCTCTGACTCTCCCTGCCAACATGTGATATAATAAGCCTTTTTAATAAGGCACAGAAAGAGAATTAACAGTAGTGCAGATGGTTTGGCTCCCATTAACAGATCCCTCAGTGTGTGTGTGTGTGTGTGTGTGTGTGTGTGTGTGTGTGTGTGTGTGTGTGTGTGTGTGTGAGGGAGTTGAATGAATGACTAAATTAATGAATGACTTATTTTCATGCGCTCCGGACGTTCATTACTGTGCACGGGTGTGTTCAGCCACTTAAAGTACGAATAGGTGTGACAGTGTGAAGACACGCACTTGCCAAATCAACTCTCTGCCACACTTGGTAATCAAACAAATGAGGAAGTGCTTCCTCCAATCAATCATCCTGCTGGGAGTCATTAGTTGATTACAGCTGTCATGGAGAACGATGGGAGTCTGCAGGGTTGAGTGGGGGTTTGTTGACTGTGACAATCAAAGAGAGCGGCTCACTCTTACGTGTTTGTTAGTTTCAAAAGTGAGACACTAGGGAGAAGCTAAAAGCAGTGTGCCAAGAAAGAGCAACTGACAAATGGATTCAGAAGCTCCTCGTTTTTGGTGAGTCATAGGACACAACTTTGTAGATAAATCAAAACTTTCTCGAGTATTGTAGACTCCTCTGGAAATCACACAGAGGCTCATTTGCTAAAATCGTGGCAGCTTCAAGTGTGTCGGACAAAAGCGGGACCGTATGTTCAACCAGGTGAACCAAAAAAATTAATGGTATAAGTGAAGGGACTCGGGGGGGCCTTGCACGGAAAAGTTGGGAATATTTCAACTTCTGAAACCAGCTAGAAAAACACGCCTGACATACGGCCCCAATCACACAGATACTCATCACTACAGATAGCTTGGAAAAGTGTGTTTAAGCACCTGTGGAGCAGAGATGCGCGTGTAACCGACCTTCATATGTTATTAATGGAAACAGCGGTGCGATCATGTGCCTTGCACTGCAAAGTTGAAAGTAACGTCTAAAATCTGCTAGAAAAACATGCAGCACTGCACAAGGGAGGAGTCCAACGTAGGCTGACTGAGGAAATCAATAGTTTTGCTGGCAACACCTTTCTAGCGATTGTGTCTCGTGTTATCAGCCGCTAACAGAACCAGGTCACCAGAAAGGACAAGAAAGTCAGAGGGGAATTGTGGGTTTGGGTAAACTAACTAACTAACACTTGGGTTAGTACTGCAACAATTAGCAGATTAATCTGTTCATCGTTTGCCGGTTCAAAAGAAGCAATTTGAAGACATGTTGGGCTCTGAGAAATTATGATGAGACATTTTACTGACTAAATGATTATTCATGAAAATCAGCAGATCCGCGATAATGACAATTATTATTAGTCTCAGCCCTGTTATTCTGACAAATACTACGGGGGTGTTTTATAGCAGAATTAAGCCTGTGTCACATCACCATAGCGCCACGGTGCATCATGATTCAACACCAACGAGTGTGCCATGACACATGACAAGAGAAAAAGTCAGAGTTCAGCAGCGAGGATTTGACATTTGATGATACAAGGGGAAAAAAAGGAAGAAGAAAAAAGCTTATTTTTGGCTTTTTTGGACGCCAACAAAATCAATCATGTAAAGTTAAAGCACACAGTGTATAGCATACTCAGTGTTTCTCACGAGAACTGTTGGATTATTATGATCCTGAAGGAAGAGGGGCGATGAAAAGCAGAATGGATGAGGCGGTGCAGTGAAGCAGCAAATTAAAACACACTGAGACCTTGACAGCCACTATATTCAGACGCTAGGGGGGGAGACATTTGCTTCACTGGACACAATGTCCAATCCACCTCAGCCAGGGGCTTTGAAACCTACTGTATGCATGAAACGATCAAGTGAGAGCTCTGTTGGTAACTTCAACATTTTCAAAATAAGGATCAATGTTAATGTTGTGCCACTGTTGTGCTATTTTTTTAAACTGCCTGCATGCTTTTTTATTGCCTTATTGCTGTGTTGCAGGACGTCTCCTCTGAAATATGCCTTAAATGTTGGATGCTGTGTAGAGACAGCACCAAATGGGGTAGGTGGTGTGAGTAATAGAATGGAAACAGTATTGTTTACCTTGATTATGAGGGTTTTTTTTTTTTAACCAAACCCTCACCTGTGCTAAGCTGAACTAACAGCGAAGACTACAACTACAACACTGTAGCTGTAGCTGTGCTTTTATCAGTTCTCTCTACTAGAAGGGTTTCACTGTGAAGAGGCAATGGGAAGTCTTGATCTTGCATTAGCAGCAGGACTTTGCCCTTATGGTGAGAGTGGCCCCCCCAGTAATGTACAACGAAAAGAAACACAAGAGGCTTAACTTCAAACCAAGAAGCGGCACAGCTAAGTTCATGTATGCATAAAAAAGGTTGAGGGGCGCTCTCTGCTCTCTCCCTCACAACCAAGGATACTTGCTACTGGTCAACAATATCAAGCTGAACTTGATGGAAAAGATGTGCATGGATTTACTGGCAATTCCATGATATTAATAGATTTTGTTGTGACCTTTATAAAAAAAAAAAAAATGAATAGAAACTAACTTGATAAAAGCCCATTTTATTAATATATCCCTCAAATATCATCAGAATTCAGTCAGCAGTGTCTGAGATACCACTAATGAGAAACACATGAATGCCCACTTTCTGAAATCAGTGATATTTTGGAAAAGGCCAAAGAAAGACGATAGGCAACAACCCCACACTTCATTAAAAAGCAACTCGTCTGTCTGAGATAATGACTCATGGATGACATATTCACAGCCCAGCGTTCAACTGCTGAATAAACGTGGCAATGAATGAAGCCCGGAGGGTGGTGAAAGCTGACTAGTCACAAGAAGTGGTGACAAAGTAGAACCCAGCGTCAGGTCCAGTGTGGCAGATAGGAGCCTGGCAAGGAGCTGTGCAGCTCTACACACTCATGAGCAAGGAACTAAGCAGAAGGCGTCGGATGAGCTGCCAATAAGGAACAAGGCCAATTCAGCAGGAAACATTTACTCTGCTGCTTTCCTGTCACATTCAGTCATCCTTCTCCTGCTTTAAAAGTCACTCGTTTATTATTACACTGCAGGAAAGGAGAGGAGAGGAGATAATATGAGGGGAGTCGTAGGGTTTGCATATTTTTGGATGTCCTGACTCACACCTGAGCTGCTGTCACCAGCAGCGTGCTGACAGAAGAGAGGAAAAACAAACACACAACCCACTGAAACTGAGGCAGTTTCTCTTCGCCGGGCTTGTGTTTGGAAACACCCACCTGCGGGATCACATAAGCTTTCTAGGACTGTTTATCCACCTGACAAAACAATCAATCAATCATCCAATGTTAAGGGCTCAAAAAAAAGGACCCAGCAACTAGACAAATGCTTTTAAAATATGCAAATGGATGGCACAAGCCATTAGGATGGTATTTTTGGTAATTTACCTGTTCTGATGTAGGAAAACACAGGTGGATGTGAAGAATACCACATCATTTAGTTTCTCTGCTATAGGAGGAAGCCTCGACTCCATCATCAGTTACATCATACAATTTACACTTGTCAAACATTGTTTTATTTAATTTCCAATAAAAAACTTAAACAACATAAAGAAACACTTTTGATTTCTTTTAAAATCACAGTGTTTACTGTCACACAATGCTGGACTTGATGTCTACAATACCAAAAACCGGCTCGACTACTTTGACCTTTTTCTCCTGCCATTTAAATGGCAAACAGAGGAAGGAAGGAACTCCGCTGTGGACAGGGGGGCCGCTTTCAGAGACTATACGAACTTTGAAATTGTATATGCTCACTTTTAGATAACCTTTAAAAACACAACATACTGAGTCAGTGGTTACGTCATTGTGTGATGCATCGCTCTGAAGTCAGTACCTCTAAAAGTAAAGTTGACAGAGTGCTGGAGTGACCAAAACTTGAGTAAGAAACAGGAGTCAGGAGTTATTTAGTGGATGGGAAGCCTGATCTTGTCCGAATCTTTTTAGCTAGATTAATTACAAGAATTACTTTGATAGCACTGAGGGAGGCTGAACGCTTTGACCAAATGTCTTGTCCGTTCTTATAGTCGCTTTCAGGAGTACGTGGGTTTCTTGGAAAGTGTGTTATTCTGTATATCTTAAGCTAAAACTCTGGAAAATTAAGAATGTAAAGAGCTGCACACTGGCTCTTTTGAAGTGGACCATAGCAGGCAAGGTAACCTGCTTGAGAGGGAACTGTTAAGATTCACAAACGGCCAAATCACATTAAAAAAAATGCAAAAGTTCTTGTCGAGGTCAAGTATAAAGTAAAGAAAATGATTTTTCAAAGCAATAGTTGCACTCTGTGCACTCTGAGCCGTGTCAAAGTTGACATTTATGACATTTAAGTATTGGTATTCAGGTCAAAGTCTACAAACTGTAAAAGTACCACTCTATACATGTGTAACTTGAACACAACTTGCACTACAATCCCCTCCTTTCTGTACACAAAAAAAAGGGTCTACACCCAGTGGCAGCACCACACAGACCCGGTTTCTATTTTCTCTCTGGCCTTTGTTCAGCTGCAGACTGAGCTAATGATTTCAGGAACAAACACCCCCACTGACCAGGCTCGCAAGTAATCAGCCGCCCCATCTCACTGAGCCATTCTGACTGAAGCTGCATTTGTCCTGCACCTCAGTAGCTTTAGGCCTGGAGTGACAGATCGCTCTCCTGTGAGACAAAACTGTCAGAATTGGGTCAAGAGATCGGATCACCCAAAACACGTCCGACACCTTTAAATCAATAAGATGTGGGAAAATAAGTAGAGCCAAGTTCGCACATCTGGTGCCTATACCAACATGAAATGATTGACTTCAATCATCTCGTGGCAGCAAAACGTGATGTAGCTTTAATGGTGTGACACGATAATAATGTGTTTTGTGCGGTTAAAGTCTAAACAATTTGTCGTTCCAACCAAGTGGACATTCGTGACAAATATATATGAATTCCCTCAAGGTGTTCCTGTAGGTGTTAGACTGGGCCCAAACTTTAAACTGGGTCTCAGAGCAGAAATGTTTCATATGTATTAAAACATTTAACGGCACAAAATAATATAAAAATGTGTGTGTTGACTTTACCTGGAGATGTTCGGTGGAACTGCTGCTCAGCTCGTCTCCTGACTCTGAGTCGTTGGTGCGTCTGTCTTCGCCTGCAGAGTCACAGTGTTGGGTGCTGTCCACATCCAGGGGGGTTCTGACCAGATCAGGGGATCGAGCTCTGCTGCGGGGTAGAGTGCTGGACCTTCCTTTGTTCTCCGGCTGGTGGCCTCCGCCGTGGACAAGGATGTCAGCCAGAGCTCGGTCGTGGTCGGTGGGGGTGGTGGGGGCATGGTGGTGGTTGCTGTCCCTGCGGTGAATCGGGGGACTGAAGTGCCCAGAGGAGGCAGTTTGAGCTGAGGGTGAGCGCCGATAGTTAGACTCACGTCTGTGAAGGTTCTCAGCAGGCTGGTCCTGGAAGCCAAGATCCAGACTTGACGGCTTCACCCAGAGCCCGCCTCCAGTTTGTATGGATGTGTTGCCAGTGGCAGCAGGAGGATGCGGGATAGGTTTAGGAGGTGGCATGAGGGCTTTGCGGACTTCGCGGACATACTGGGCAGGTACGTAAAAAGCTTTAGTCCCCTCTTCCTTCTTCACTTGCCACCAGTCCTCGTTGGTCTTCTTGATTAGCATGTAGCATTCCCCCTGGTGGATGGTAATGAGGCGGTCTTTGGCCTTGTATTCATAGTCGTACTCCACCTCAATGTAGACCTGGCCTGGAGCAATAGGCAGCTCCGCCATGATGCCTCCGACTGTCCACGAGGCAGCTCACCGCAAGAGGAGGTTTATTAGCATGGCTTCCTGTGAAGACCTGGAGGGGAAATAACAAGGACTTAAAGTAAGTATTCAATATAACACTCAGAAAATCCTTCAGCACAAAGAAAGTAACTTTCATTATCAATTAATCTGACAATTAATTTCCCTGTTAATCAATTAAAGTTTAAGTTTAAAGAGTGCAAAATAATTCTGAAAATATGCTCATCACAACTTCCAAGAGTCCAAAATGACATCTTCTAATTTCTTCTTTTGTTAAATGAACAGTCCAAAACCCAAAGACTTTTTTTTTCATTTGCTATCATACCTGACAAAGAAAAGCAGCAAAGTCTCACATTTGAGAGACTGGAACCAAAATATGTTTGACATTTCTGCCTGAAAACTGACTCAAAGAATTAAATCATCAAGTATCATCAAGAAAAGGAAGAACTAGATAGGTTTCAGAAGAAATACTGATCATCAGTCATGGAAAATGTTGAAATAAAAACTACAATTTCATTAACTAAAAACAAAACAAAGGAAAAGGTAATACAATAATGGCGAAGTTGCTTAAGCTGTGACGAGTCCTTAAGGACAACTATCATCTAGTAAAAATTGTAAAATAACAATCTTATATTTCTTCTCCCCAGGAGACCAAGCTTTTGTAATTCCTCTTCCATTTCTGTCTTCTTATGTAAACTTTACTACATAGACACAGACAACAATCTCTTTTAAAGCCTAATACTCACCTAACCCAATCAGAACAAATAAACGAGACACAAACTGAAGCCCTTTAATCCTCTTCAGAGGCTGCACAGCTTCAGAGCGGCACATAAAGTCAGACAGAAGGAGTGGAGACACTAATGTGACTCACATGGTCGTCTTCCACTAATGTATCTCTGTTCCTCTGTCTGCTAACGGCGGCTAGTCGAGCTCCAACTGAGGCATGCTGAACGCACAGATTAGTCCAATCACACACACGCATAGTTTCTTGCTGAAGTCACATGTGTACACACTCACACACACACATACACTCTCTCCCTCTCTCACAACATGAGATGAGGCGCCAGCACACCTTGAGCAACCTGAGCTTTTTTTTTTTTTTTAAGATTGACAGTAGAACTGAAATGGAGTTTAAAAGGCACGTCTCATCTGAAGTGAACTTTGAGGTCAGACATGAGTTCGGGGAAACTGATCCACGGGGCAAATCAAGACAATAACAGAGGCCAAAGCTAAGAAAGTGTTTCATTATATTTTGAGTGCATGTTTTGCCCGTGGGCAGGATGAGATCTTGTCATACATTGCCTCAGGCTACCTCTGTGCTAATTCGATAGAACAAGACGGTACCAAATTGCTACTAGTGCCAGTTTGAGCCTTAGATAGTGGAAGGAAAGGATATATTTTATGCTCTAACAAGCTTAAGAGTTCAAAGATGTGCATCATGCTTGGGTACCTTTGTTTAGTGTCTTGGATTTTTAAAGAAAGCTGCAGTGTTGCAGGTGTATTACAACACTGACTTCTAAACATATTACTAAAACTTCCTGGATTGCTGGTGATCTAGAAAACGAAATGTTTGCAAGTATTAGCAATGGATTCACTTCATATGGTCCATCAGTCTGAGATCACACCGAAAAGCTTTAATCCTGTCATGTATAGCTGGAAATGAAAAATGTAATAAGTCAAATTGTTCTGTGCAAATTGTTCTTATCAAAGAGAGGCTTTCTCAGCATCAAATCATATCTAGTCTAAAGGTTTATAGGAGGCAGTAAACGCTTTACAGAAACTGGATCAGTTGTATCCATAGCATGACCAGGTAAACCCAAAGTGACCCCACCGTCAGATCTCGACACATCAAGTTTAGTTCTCTGAGAGATAGAAAAGAAACAGCACCACGGATACCAAATTTGCTCAAATCAGCAAATGTCCCAAAAGAAGGCTGTCTCGCGGCGGTCTCAGAGGACGAGCAGCAGTTTCTAAACCACTTCTCAGGAGGTGAAACAAGGTCAATTGCTTGAGGTGGGTAAAGAAATACCAGCATTTCACAATGGATGACTGGAAAAAAGTTCTATTTACTGATGAATCCAGGTTAGAGATTTATGTCAGTAACAGAAGGGTTTTAACAGAAGAGAAACAGTGATACATGCCGGGGAAATATTCAAGTCTGGGGGGGTTTCGCCTACCCTGGATTTGGACAACTGAATTGACTCCACCCTGACCAAGGAGTCATGTACCACTCCATCCTTTGGAGACAAGCTACACCCTCTGGTTTACATCTTTGTGGAGAATGATTCATCATAATAGGAGGATAATGAGCCCCAACACACCTCAAAGTTTTGACATAACTAACGAAGACTGATGAGTCCTGACTGTCAAAGACTTTCCACCTCAGTCACATGACTTCAACCACATTAAAGATACATGGGAGCATGTGAAGACTGAGAAAAAAAATCTATTTACTCTGATTCCAGCATCAAAACAAGACATTTGAGAATGTCATCTTGGGCTTTTGGGAAACACTAATCGACTTCGTTTTACTTTTTTTATACACAAAACAACTCATCGTTTAATAAACACAAAGATCAGGAGATCAATAAACGACGAAAACTATCATTAGTTTAAGCCGCTGACGAGTGAAAAACATGACAAAGCACAGCACTCTGTGTCGTAATGAAACAAGACTCATGGAGTAATGTGCACACCCTGGCCCATCCTTTAAATTAATATAATGTCCCTCGCCCCCCCTAAAACAAAACAAAATGAGGTTTAACAAAGTATTTTATCCCCAGACAATGATTATTAAAGATGGTGCAGTCTGGCTGGATGTGATCTGATCTAATCAAAATAAAGTGGCAGGATATTACAGCGTCGGTAGCAGTTAAAGCAGGATATTACAGCTCATCAGTGAGTCACATCCAGTGAGAACAAGCCCGAAGAAACCAAGAGGATGACTATTATATTTATGAGCATCAAGACAAGAAAATCTGTCTGCTTTTGATATTCATGGTGCACAAACAGAACCAACCATCCAGACAGACAAAATCCAGAATATGGATCAATTTAGGGATCATACTTTCACTGTATTAAGCTTCTGAGGGATCCATAACGAGCAGATCATGGGAAGAAGTATCCACGTACTACAAAGCGGCATGAACCACACCCTTTAATAGCCTCTCAACTTACAGGCACAATAATAAGGTTAGTGGTGTCACCTTTGAAGCGCCGGCTGAACAGTAAACATGGGTTAGGCCGCTATTATGCAATATAACTACGGCATCTGTTACCGTTGCCAGCTGTGCATTAGCTTAATAAAGATCTGTGATTGGATTACTGTGATACTGTGATACTGTGACCGCAGGGAGAATATCGCCATGGATTACCTCGCTGGTTCAGGCTAACAGGTACTGAAGGAAATCTCACCAACGCTACGTCCATTAGCCAAATTAAACCAAACACCGCCTCTGATGCCAACTGAACTAAAGCTGACATATCATGGGCATGTCATGACACGAACGGACAGCTTTCCTCATTAACCTGCGACCTGTTCATTCAGCTGGCTAACCTGACAGCAGTTCTTTCATTAATATCTAATCCTCCCACCTGATTTTTTTCTTACTAAATAATAAGCCTCATTTATGAATCAGTTTGCCAAAAAAAAAAACAATCAGGATTTTTACCCATAACTGCAAAGCCACACTTCCAGGTTTTCCATCAGCTTAAACCTACATCATCCAGAGTCCGTGTGAGATTTCATCTGTGCACATTGCGACACTGAATGCTCTATGACACAATCCGTCACGGTGATGCACTTCATGTGAAAACTCTGTGGTTTGCCCACCTTATCTTTCCTGTACTTTTCCGATTCTAACAACTCAGAGCAAACAGAGGGCCTGGCTTCCTCAGCCTGCTCGAAAGCAAACATCATTCCTCTGAGGTGCTCTTCTACGAGTATCACTTGGTTGGTAAATAACTAAAAATATGTGGGAAATTTTGCGCCTTAAGTCAGTGCAGCAGTTAGACAAAAGTTAATTTCCTGCCTCCCTTGTGCAAGATTTCCCCTGGTTGTTTCTCTTTGTTTAGTTCACTTCTCTGCAATATCCTGCAAAAGGTTTTTAGGTAAATCACCGACCAGTTATTTTCACACGGTGTAGACAGATACACCTCATCTCACATGACAGCCTGGTCACCAGAGTAAAATGTTAGAATATCCTTTTTCTGCAAACCACTGACATTTGTTAACATCACCGGCTATGCATCATAATGACATTCAGACAATATCTGTTGCATTATGTTCACGTTACATGTTTTATGACCGGACTTTCTTATCAGAAGGTGGAGTCACCAGAGACAAGACTGCCAGGCCAGTTACTGCAGTTTGAGACCATGTTTCAGCAGCATGTGTAAGAATGAAACCACTGGACGTTTTTGAAGAGGGAGCAGCGTTTTAACAGTTTTACGAGTGTTTTTAACTGCCGTGTTTGTGGAAGGGTATTTTAAGCTAAAGCATGATCTTATGCTAACCCAACCAAGGGGTTTTTGTGCCTAACCCTTAGCAGTATAGGCACATCGTAACAACACAAAATGTAAAATTAAACCCTAAAAACAAACAAACAAACAAAAGTAAAGCTGCGACATGTCCATGATTTGCAGAAACTTACATTGTGAACACTTATTCTGTGAATGGGCTGCACATAATGCTGTATGTCTAAAACCAACAACAGTATTTAAAATGTTTAACTTATTTATGTTGTGTTAACCCTTTTTTCGTGACATTACAGCTCATGTATAAACTTTAATGCAACAAATCTGGACACGAATACTTTTTTTGTATTTTCAGGTCAAAATCCAATTGGGCTTCTATGAAAACTGGTTGCTAATTAGGGAGAACATTTTTTAGTGCTACAAATAAATTGATTAATTGGTTGGTCAACTGACCAGAAATTGGCAACTCGTTATAGGATTTGTTGCTATTTTTGGTTGGATGTGATCATAACCTGGATATCTTTGGGTTTTCAGCTGAACGTCGTATCAAACAAAGGATTTAAAGAAGCTACCACGCCCAGTAGGAAACTGTTACTGGCTCTTTTCCATTGAGAAAATACTCAAATGATGGCAATAATCATTACTTGTGGTCGTAACATTCTTAAACCGATGGAACGCTACTTCCTGTCCCTCTTAAATAACATCTCTTTCCAAATAGTATCCTAGCATTTAAGCTGGGCACCACAAAGAACACGCCCATGAATCAAGACTAGTTATTTACTCTTAATCTCTATATTGAAAAGCATTTAGAAGGTTGAGTGTCTCTTTCACTTATCTCTGCCTAGATTAAGCTCCGGGCATCAGCACCGCTATTTAGCAGACAGTACAAATCTTCTCAGAGGTCCAATCAGCAAAACCACAGGAAGCACCTTAATTTGATGTGATGGTAATAAGATTTACAGCAGGTTGCTGGGTGGACGGGTGGGTCCGAAGACTAAAACCATCCGGAGCTACAAGACATGACGGCAGGACCTCAGCTGAAGAGGATAGACTGATGGTAAGCTATGGAAGAAATGTGTGTGGGACTGTTTGAACTGATATGTGGTGGAAAATGTGCCGTTGTCAGCACATGTAGGCACACACACCCTCCCATTTTCTCCCGCCTCAGCAAAACAGAAAGCAGCACCTTGGAAAAGGTTGGTTTTTTTTTTCACACTATTAACCCATGAAATCTTTCCACTGGAACATGGACGAGCGAGCGGCAGAGTTAGCAGCTCTGCATCGCCTCTCACATGACACTCGTTAGCAGAGCTGAGACTGTTTCTATCCAGAGGCGGGCTGCCAGTGATTACTTTGAGCGAGTTATTTTCATCAGAGCACATTTCTCTCCCATTATGGAGTTATTTAAAGAGAAGGGAGCGGAGGTTGGAGAGATGATTATCAGACTCACTGAGCTCATTTGAAGAGTTCACTGTGAGACAGCCAAGACGTCAACTCACATGTAGTGATCACTTTACTTATGGGCCATATGTATGTATGTATATTGTAATGTGAAGTGAAAAATGGGACGTTCCCCGTCTCTTTCCTTTGCCTGGATAAAACACAATTATCATACTTCCATCACTATTTCTACTTCATTTTCCACCGTTTGAAGAATGACTGCTGCTCTTCCATCATCTCATTGTGTCCCCGTCTTCTGCTGTGGTTTAATGGTGCCTGAGTGGAGAATAAGCTCTCTACAAAACGTTTATCCAAAGGCACTTAACTTCTAATATTTGCAAAATTGTAGTGGATGGAAAAGTACATTACTCTGCATTTTCCTCTGCTGATTTTCTAGCCTGGGAACCGGACGCATCTGTTAGCTCATGTTTCATTTGCTCTGGCAGATACGTCTGGCCAACCTCCTATTTCCCTCATCCAGGCTTGGGACGGACCAATCACAGCCATTTATTGACTTTGGGGCGGGTTTGATACGATGACTGACGAGGAGCGTCATCAGATTTGAAAAGTCACTCGTTTCGCTGCTCTGATTGGTTGTAGAGGCTCATGAAACACAGATCAAAACTGTCACACTCGGCAGTGCTGATCAAATATGAATCAAAACATTGTTACTGAATTGCCCGTTTCACTGCTCAAATATATTCAGAAGCACATTTTAAAGTACAGATGGGCTTGTAACACATTTTGTTTCTCTGATTGGTTGTAGGTCCAAAAGCATTTTGGTCTGCACCTGCTGATAACGCCCCTTGGATATCCAAAAATATATTACAAGTAGATGGACATCTGGTTAATGTCGGAAATGTTGCAGAAATAAGCTTTTACATCCGTTGGTTGAGGTATATAAAATGCCAACCTGAACGCAGGGTGGAACTATATCAGGAAAAAAGGAGCTTGGTTTGTCTAAACCTTACTGATGCTGGACAGGTTCTTCTCTTTCAGCTCATATGGGGCCATGTCTTTTCTTTAGAGTGGCATAAAATGAATAGAAAAAAAATCATCCACTCAAATTTAGCGACATGACAGCCCCAAACGGCAGAAGTTATAGAGATAGAGACAAACAAAAACCATCAGCATGGCTCAGTATCACGATCGATAAGTGAGACAATCTGATCTTAGGGCGAAATCAAAGTTTGTAACATCAGGAACGAGCACAGCCAGTCAAAGTACTGCACTGTGACCTTCACACGTAATCACAGCAAATGTAGGTCCACGTTTCCCAAAACAGCTTGGATTCAGCACAGGCTGTCCCACTTAGGCACCTCTCACCGCGACTTTCCTCGAAACGCAACTCCCTGAGGTCGCATGCAGCCGTCGTGTAACCACAATCTGTCACACTTCAACAAACCACAACCAGCTGCAGCTCGCTCAGTGTAGGGCATCTTGAGTAGGAGAGTGTCCACAACAGAGGAGGACATGTTTGTATAGAGGCGGGTATGTTGACCATTAATACAAGAGCAGACGGAGAGGTTCACTGCTGGATGGAGTGACACGACATGAAATTCGACATGACATCGCCTTCTGTTGTTTTTAAGCTCATACTTACAGGTCAACAAGCCAAATAACCAGCTAGAAGTTGCATCAAAACCATGCGGGAGACAGAGTGCACTTTAAATTTATCCAACTAAAAATACAAAGAAAAGAGATGCTCTATTAACAACAAGAAAGCAGCAAAGCTTCACAATTCACAAGCCATTGTTTGGTATTATTGCTTGATAAATGAATTACTTTACCTGTCAAACTGACACTTTAGTTATTAGGCAAGTAAGAGCTCTGTAATAGCAAATAACCTTATGCTGTCATCTGATTGATAATATCAGCAAACCTTGAAAACCTTCAGGACAAAACTCAGAAGTCTTATAACTACAATAAGCACAATCGTGGTCGCTCTGGACTGAAGTGTTTGCTCCACTAAATCAGTGCACAGATCAATCAACAGCACACAAACCAGCCAGACTGTGATTTTAATCCAATTTGCAAATACCACAAAGATTGGTTGTATAGTAAAGATTGACACGAGAAGTTAGTATATCCAATGTTATTTCTCACACATCACATAAATAAGGTGACATGACTTTAAAACCCTGCTTTGTGAGCACCCTGACAGGTTCACCTCACTGCTGACAGCTCGTGAAGTTAACCACAGCTAAAAAAAAAACAATATGTCTTACTTTAACATGTCTGTCTGAGATGAAGCTAACAGCACCTTGACACCCAGCTCTGATTTTCTATGGTTTGTTACCTTTAGCTAGCATTCCTAATGGGATTAGTTAAGTGCAATTCCTGATATCCTGAGCAGCCTTCCTCTCAACTTTATGAAATTCCAGTAAAGGTGTAAAACTCTCACCTTTAGCTTACAGTCACACGTTCTGTCATATTAACGTGGAGTTAATGTTTCTGTTTAACGTCTCTTTTTTGACTTACTGGGAGCTAATCTGTCGCCAACGTTAGCTAGCTAATTAGCTTTCTAGCTAAACATTCCTCAGTGTTCCAAACAGTGCCGCAGTCAAAGATCCGCACCCTGACGTACCTTCTCTCCTGGCGGTTAGACAGTCCGTGGAGAGAAGAGGGCACACTCCGGTTAGCCCTGCGTGGCGTTCAAATCCCCGTCAACTTCCTTTAGTCGTGTGACCACCGTGTGAAACTAGTTGGTTACTTGTCAGGTTTGTAAAATAGCGGCGCTCCCGTCTCTCCTGGCCGGTGTAATCCACAGCAGTGCTCGCTCCCGCGGACTCACGCCTGCCCGGACAACTTTGGCAAGTACCTCCGCTGAAAAGATCGTCTAATTGAGAAGATGTCTCACTCAGAAAGCCTTTTCCCCCCCCAGCACACAATCTTAAACCGTGTGTGTGTGCGTAAACTTTGGCGTTGCCATGGTGACCGCTCTAGCACACAGACGCGATACAGTCAATGTAGACATAAAAAAGTTTTATTTGACCGTTAATACAAACGTTAGTCGCCTTTCTACTGACTACTAAGGCTTTATGTCTAACAAACTGGCTCGTGTTTGGTTATTATTTCCACGCGCTCGTTAGATTTGGAGCGGGAATACGTTCAGTGTGAGACCTCCTGTCGAATTTGTGCGCTATGGTCAAGAGAGCCCTCAGGTGTTCGGGACGTAAAAGGGGGAATCAGCGCCACCTGATGGCTGTGACGCGATACTACAAATACACTGATGGATGCAGTGTGCCTCTTGTGTCCCACCTGGACGATTTACGCAGAGGTTCAGGTGAGTTTTGTTATATTTGCTCAAAGCTAGGCTAGCTGTTTGCACCTGTGTCCTGAGCTAAGTTAGCCGGCTGCTAGCTTTAGCTTCATATCCAGCCCACATACATTATATATATTTTTTCCACCCTTAATAGAAATATTTTGGCATTTAATCACCGGTTTAACTAATTTTCGCAAACATTTTACCTGTTTGAGAGGACGGTTGCACTTTGCTCCAATTTGCGTAAGGAACGCTCTGTGACGTAATCACGTTGCAACGTACGCATTGGCTGCTACCTCCACCTGTAGTAACCTCATGACACAACAATCATATCTCCATATGGTCTCTACACGATAATGAAGCAAAAGGCAATTCAGAAAAAACATACTAGCATCCAGACACCACACTTACGGGTAATATTCATTGATCTATTTATTTATTTAATTGTTTTCAGGTCTATTAAAGGTATGAGGAGTAGATACCGGAATTATATATCACTGTTTTCAAAATAAAAGCACAGTACAAGCAGATGTCTCCAAACACTGGGGACACCTGGGTGGCATTAAGCTTCAGAGTCTTTACCCTCCATGATTTAATACCAATTCTCAGCTATGGAATGTAACTATGTACATTTACTTAAGTACTGTATTTAAGTACAAGTTTGAAGCAAATCTAGTTTACTCTGCCAAGTTTTTCCATTTAATTAGGGTCTGAGAACCATCAGCACAAGGCCCCATTGTATCTGTCAGTTGAAAATGATCTTCCGCAGAAAGAAGCAACTGTTTAGCGGCCTAAACATAGACATGAAACTCACAAAACTCTGCACACACCTCACATCTGGTGAAAAAAATTATGATTCGACATGATTGGGTGTGGGTGTGACCAGGGGAATCCATAGCACCCCTAACGCTGGGTCATGTCACCAAAAACCTTGTTTGATCTTCATGAAATTTGCAGGACTCATCGGTCTCATCGATATAGCCAGGAATTAATTTTGAGGAATTTTTTGCCCCAACAGGAAGTCGGCCATCTTGAATGGCGTGTGCCGATTTTAATTTTTCCTACAGTTTAGAGGACTTTCGGATGTTTATGGCTTTTATCAGCTTGTAAGCATTACATCACTTCAGCGTGAAAGCACTCAATCGCTTTTTTACAGCACCTCTGCAAAATCAATACGAAGTCATAACGAGCACTAACAGGACAGAGAGAGCGAGAGGCGAGTGTTTTCTCATAATTATTTAATCACACATACATTTACATCATGCAATCAATCCAAAACTGTGATCTCATGAACTTCTCATCTCCGTCCATATCAGAGCCCTGCTATTTGTGCCCCAGTTCTCCAGGAATGATCCAGTACCTTGTCCACTGATGGATCCTCAAAACTGTCCTTTAAAAATTGACCAACTATTACACAGTAATAAAAAAAGTGGCTACACTTTGTTTTTTGTTTTATTTAGAATTAATGCAAAATTCAAATTTAGGTGAACACCACAAATATTCTTTGCTCTTTTTTTTTTTTTTTATTTGCTACCCCCCCCTCCCCC
>OMLP01007589.1:2497-16320 GCA_900302685.1 Spondyliosoma cantharus | reverse complement strand
TTTTTTTTTTTTTTTTTAAAAAAAAAAAAAAAAAAAGATCTTCAGATGTCGTGTTTTGCCACGAACAGTTCAAAAGATGACGCAAAGATATTCAATTTAAAGTCATATAACAGAGAGAAGCCGCAGATCACGCTGCACAGCTAAACATCTGTGTCTTAGCTGGAAAATGACTGAGCATAAGCAAAATGATTCGATTAATTACCAATTATCAGCTCGTGCATGACTCATTTTAGCATCTGACAGCTTTGTTTTAGAGCTCACACGATTTATTGAGTAGAAAATGACCTTTTAACTCTCAGAGGTTAGGCATTTGACTATTCTGCTTTCTCAAATATGCGGATTTGCTTCTCCTCTTTGTTTTGTATTGACCATTTTTTTGCTCACGGCCGGAGAAGATAAGCAATCTTAAGATGTCATCTCAGGCTCTGGGAAACCGGGACTAATTATTAGTTGCAGTCGCTGCTTGATAAATAAATCTCAGAACCGGCGTCACGCGAAAATATGTCTGAAATTCTGTGAGGTCCACCAGCAGCAGGAACGAGACGAGAGTCGTCTCCTGCTGCTGTATAAAAAGGCAGACGGAGAGACGGGGAGAGTAATGGCCAGAGGAGTCTAATGGTTGTGGGAATGTTTGGAAGCCATCCAGACTTAAATTTACTCAGGTGAATTAACGTAAGGCTGGACAGCACCACTTTATCTTTGGTGTAACGATGTGTGCAAGACGAACAGCAAGTTTTTTGGGGAGACTGTAGCAGACACACACACACACACACACACACACACACACAGTCACAATAGTGCAGGTGTAGAAATGTGAGTATGACTTGCACTTTTTCTCACATGGAAAATGAGCATTGGAGGTTAGCCAGAGATTAATGTAATGTACAAAACTGCTTTGCTGATGACCAAGACACAAATTTGACGTTTTCACCTTTTGTCTTTAAGTCTTTACGTCCATCCACAATGATCACAAAAGCACTAAATGCAAAAATGGCAAACAGCTTTCGAGCTTAACAACACTAAAGCGACCATAAACTGTGACCTTATGAGAGCCAAAGTTTAACAACCACGCTGGTATGACTCTCACATGCTGCTCAACAGTGGCATCCCCCCCTCCTCCCGCACACTGTAGTATGCGACTCAATGGATCACTGATTCGCACCAGTAAAGCACCGTGGCGAGCTCGGCTTCTCGTGGCTGCTTCGCTGCTCAACCTCACACGGCATCATCACTGTACACCAAAGCTCGATGATGCTTAAATGTTTATCTTCCGCGGACCGGCGCTCACCAAACATGGCGCTGTTGCAGACGAGGTATGCGAGGTTTCAGCCCAACGGCAGCGCCTAATCTCACGAGCTGGTTTTGATAAGAGTTATTATCAGGTGTTCTGGATGCTTTCTCATGCGGTGCCACTCAACGGCCACTGATGTAGCCGAGCTGGCACGGCGCCTGCTGCATGGTGAACGTCAAAGATGCGTTTCGACCAGCTGTGGTTTCCACGCCTTGTATGGACACGAGACCTGGAGGGTCTGTGGAGTCGACTCCTACAGAAGTGAACTGAAGGGGGTTTAGACACACAGATTATATATGCTACTGTGAATGTTTTGTCCTTTTTTTTTTTCTTTTTTTTTAACAGTAAACAGACTATAAAGTATATTAGAATGACGGAGGTGACAAATTCCAGACATGTTTGTGTCAACAAGATTAGATTTTATTTAAAAAAACAAAAACATAATGATTTGTTGATGAATCAATCAGACAATTATGCAGTTGGCAAAAGTGACAAATATTTGGCAGTTCCAGCTCTTGAAAGGTTTCAGACGTTCTGCTTGTCATTGTCATAGATAAGTAGATGAAGAGTCTTTGGGTTTTGGACGGTTGGTTGGACAAAAGAAGCATTTTGAAGATGTCACATTGGGCTCTGGGAAATTGTGATGAGCATTTTTTTCAGAAACAATGAATCGATTCGCTGTGACAGTAATTGGCAAAACAACCGCTAATCAGAATGATCATTTGTTGTAGCCGTTCTATTTAGATGATAAATCAAAACGAATCTGAATCTGTTCTGATAGTAAATAAAAAAACCTGTGGTTTGTGGATCCGTGATCAGATCTGAGGACATCGCCCTCGCCTCAGGAAGTTATGATGGCCATTTTTCTCTGTTTTGTAGAACAAACAATTAATCAAGCCCATATCAGCAGACTGATCAAAAGTAATGACATCAGCTAATCATTTAAGTCACATATCAAGCATAAAGTGTCAACTATTTGATTCTCAATGTGAGGATTTGCTGCAATTCTCTGTTTCATGTCGTTATAAATGGAATTTTTGTGTTCAGTCCTCAGTAACAAAAGCAATAAGATCATCATCACCGTGGCCAGTTTTTCACTATTATATTACATTTTACAGACCAAACACTTAATCTAATTGACAGGAAAATCCTAGTCACTGATTAATTTCAGGTTATTTTAAGGGCTTATTTGTGTAAAAAGACAGTACACTGTGTAAAGAGGGACTGACGGTAGGGAGGGAATGTTGAGGACATTCAGTACAGGATGTGAATACATGGAATGCATCATAGCTAACCAAGTCACCAGTCTCAGCTTCACCTTTAACCTCGCTGCTGTCAATTTCCCTCCAGCTAACTCGTGTTTATTTAGGTGGAGACCTGCCCAACGTCCTCAACCTTGGAGGTCCACATTAAAGCCGCACCTGATTTCCCACAAACGACTGAGCACAGAGTACACTCCCATTGTTTCCTCCGCAGTGTGAAACCGTGTTTCACCTCACATCAAAAATCATATTCACAGTTGAGCGCAGCAGGAGTTCAAACCTCGTAAAACATCTGTTGATTCTAGTTCCCGGCTCACCATAAACATGTAAGTGGATCTTTACAAGCTTCCAAAGAGAAACAGAATATCACTCAAGCAAAGTTCAGCCAATGTGGCGTATCTCCCTGGGGTGTAATTGGATTGTGCCTGGCCTGCTTTGGGTATCTACCGGGTCCCCTTCAAATAGCAGGTCATGTGGCCAGTGTGACCTTTTCCGTGGAGAGACGTAGGTGGGGAGCTGTGCTTTCTGCTGGAGAAGCACGGTGAAGCGGAGGGAGGCCACGTCGGCCTGTGGCACAGTGGTGTGGGCACAGTGGTCCGCACTTGAGCACGTATCTATGAAAAGGGCACGCAGATATTTTAACGCTCTGTGACATAAAACGTTATCCGAGGGGAGCCTGTAGGGTGAAGTAGCCATGATAAGACCAAAGGGAAAGAATCTCACGGATTGTTGGAGACAGAGAAAAAAAACAAACAAAAAACATTAAGAACAGAGATACGGTGAAATAAACATTTAGAATGTATAACTAAAAGCTCGCATACAGGCTCACACAGACAGTCAAACCCTGCTCCAAGTTTATTTATAAAAGCATGTCAGCAATTGTCGTCTTATCTTAGCCATTTGTCAGCTGTGAGACAAGAGGTATTTGAAAAGACAACAACAAGGCTTAGCGTCAGGAACGGCTGCTAGACTGATGTGAGAAGACAAGGAAAAAATCCAGGGATAAAGGAGATATTTAAATTTATATACGCTGTTTATCTACAGCTATATATACACTATTTAAACTGACCACGAGCGACGAGTAAAGTCTTGTATACGGTGCTGCTTCCCTTAAAAGGCCTCAGTTGTCAGCTTGTGCGTTTGCTCTGTTATTCATGAAAATACACAAGTGAAGAAGTGTCAGCTCGTGCCTAGTCAGTGTCAGCCATCTCCTCTTGCTTTGTCATACTGTATTTATGTGCATGTTCTGTCACCTCCGCTTAATATTGCTTACTCACACGCTATAATTATCCACCTTACGGTAACTCTCCTTTGAACTCCTCATTCCCGCTTTTGTTCACTTTTCAGCCAACAATTCTCTAATTCATTTTATTTCTTTTCTGACTACCCTCAATCTATCCATCCATACATATACATCCATCCTCCTCCTACGCTTTTATCTGCCTTCCCCTACGTTTCCTTCCCTCCTTCCTATCCTCCATCCCACCCTTTTTCCCCCTTCTCCTTATCTTGCTCTCTCACCGTTTCCTCCCTCCCTCCGCCCTGGCACTGTTTATAATTTGCCACTCTTCTTCTCCTCTTTCCTACCGCTCCCTTCTTTTTTCATCCTCCTCTCTCTCTCTCTCTTTCTCTCGCTCTCTCTCTTTCTTTCTTTCTCTCTCACTCTTGCCAATTTTAGTCCCAGTAGACAAACTCCTTATCCCTTATCGCCCCATACGTCGGAGGCTTGACCCTGAGATATCTGAACAGAAGGACCGTTTATGGACATGGAAAGAGCCCTAAAGACGAGAGCGAGCCAGCCAGAACGGTAGCAAGAAGAAACATGTCTGTCCCAACTATCCAGCTGAGTGCCAACAGCCCGGCCAGCGAGAGTTAGCCATCCAAGGCCAAACGGCTCAAGATTAGCTTGAAAAGATGGGACCAAAGCAAAGTCTGTGGATAAGCTTTGATGGATTAGCCCCTTAAATGCTCTAACTGGGGCTAATTATTTGTTAGGTTGTCCATTGTAGGCTGGGAAAAGAAGATTAGCTTGCACTCTTGTCAGTCCATTTCACAGAAAGTAAAGATACAATATGTTATGGTGAGAGCAGAAAATACTAGTTGATTGATTGATCAGTTGATGGACAGAAAGCAATGCTTTCAGTCATATGTCGAGAAAAAATAGATTCAAGTAACTAACCTTTAAAGCAGGTTATGTAACTTTTTGATAAAATGTAAAAAAAAAAAAGAAGTAAGAAAAGTAGCAACAAAAGTTAGGAGACATTTGCTAGCATTAGCCACCATTAGCTGCGTGTCATACCAGATAGCAAAAACTGTAGCTGTAAAACCCTGAAGTTTATTGAGGCACGTTGTGTCGTTGCAGATTTTCTTGTTTTAGGGCTCTTTCACACCTTGTTTGTTTGGACCAGACGTTCTGACTTTTGCCGTCCAAACCAAAATTACAGGCATAAAACCATGGCGCGGAGCAAACAGACAAAGAGTGGTCGCCTTGGTCTGGATCAAATTGAACCGCGGTTCAGTTTGTTTCTTGTGTGAGAACATACTTTCGGATAGTTCAGACTTCAGAATCAATTACAGGACGTTCTGGCAGGCTATCGTCAGAACCAGAAACGGGAAGAAAACTCAATGAAAACAAAATGAGCCACAGTGGCAGGGACGATAAAAGACTACCGAACTGAAAACAAACCGACCTGATCAAACATACACCTGTCTTCAAACCAATCAAAAGCAAGTGACGTACATAGGTTTAGGCTTTAAGGTGCAAAAAAGCCCTTAAAAAAAAAATAAAAAATGAAGTGTTAACCAGAGTTGCTTTATTATAAATTGATGACATTTAGGATTTAGAACTTTGGTTGGGCAATAAAGCAATTTGAGGAGATCATAGTAGGCTTTGGAAACTTGTCATTTTTTACAATCTTTGACATAAATCTATTAAGAGAGTACGCACAATAATAATTATTTGCCGCCATAATAGGGGCTCTTTAAGTACCACCACTGATAAACACAGAGGAACAGCTGCACTATCACATACATGGAACAAATTAGCAGTAGGCTTACATTTCTTCAAGGAGACACAGAGGATGACAGAGTGTCTGCTGTTGTTTTTGTCTCCACTCGCGCCGGACTCTTTAACCCTCTGCCCACCCAACCTCGAAACCAAACAGTGTAAGGTGTCCACTTGGGCAGGCGGCAACAAAGGGAGTCCAGGAAGGTCCGAGGAGGACTTGGCCGATTAGTTTGCGTTAATGAGCGCGTCGGAATGTTAAGTCCCTGCATCGAGGCTCAACAGATAAGAGCAAGGAAGAGGAGAGCAAACTAGTATGAAAGATTTGATCAACTCTAAGCTGACAGCCAAGAAGTCAAACTGACAATCTGCGAATGAGTCACCCTTCCACACGTCATCCGAACGGCCCCTTCAGGCCTGTTTGTTGTGGTAAGAATGGTTGATAAGAAAGAAAGAGCTCGTGTGTTTCATTAAGACATGAAAGTATTGTTTTCCAAGTTCGATTTAAAACATGGAGAGAGGAAGAAAGGAGTAAAAAACGCAGTGGAGTGGGCGCTTACTTGCTTTTCCTAGGTCATTTGTTTTAAATGTCTTTTAAAGGTTAACCTGTTGGAACATTTACAGGACCTCACCGAGCTGTAATTGTTGGCCGAAAGCGCTTGTGGGGAGAGCGAGAGAAAGGGAGACACTCTGCTCTCAGAGCTCAGCCGTGACGCTCGGAGTGTGCTCAACCTCACAGTCGACCCCTGACCAGCACAATAACCAGCGCCTAACCTGTGACCCCTGACCCCGAATGTGAAACTTGACCCGTTGAACCCCGGCGATTAACAGACAAATGGAGTCATCCATTTATGGTCGTTTGACACCTCCGGGGGCCTGCAGCCTCTCACTCGTCACATTCTCCGACATGAAAGATGAAGGAAGGGAAAAAAAAAAACCTTGCGAGGATGATGGAGAGCGATGCCAACACAGAGCAGTGACAAGTCAGATAGCAAAGGAGTGTGGGAGTCTGTCAGTTAGACTGTTTTTAATAACGCCGCGCTCAACTGATGCAAGAAAACTCAACTTGCCCTCAGCTCACACAGGCTTATGGGTAGACTTTGATTTTAGCTCGGTAACAGCGAACCAAGACATGCGTGTGCGATGAAAGCAACGGCTGTGGGTGTGCGATGAAAGATTTGGGGGCTTTCTTGATTTCATATGCAGGCGATCACAGCGTTGTTGCATGCACGCACACGCTACGATAAGCTACTGTACTCTCTCTATCAAGGCTTCTAGGTAAGCGCTTTGTCCTGCTGCATCCGGCTCGAAGAACCTGTATCTATTAACTTGGCTGGCGAACACATACACGCGCACACACACACACACACAGACACACAGCGACGGGAAAAGAAACACATACCGTATTTTCTGGACTATAAGTCGCTCCTGAGTATAAGTCGCATTTATTTAGAAATTTATTTCATAAAATCCAAGACCAAGAACAGACATTTAATCTGGAAAGGCAAGTTATTCAACTACACAATAGCACACAGAACAACGGGCTTGGTAGGTGTCCAGTATGTTAACGTAACAGCTGTTAGCCCCGCCGTTGCTAACAGCTGTTAGCCCCGCCGATCAGCTGTTAGCAACGCTAACTTTCAAACCGACGTACTCAATACTCTGTGGGCTGTCCATCATTGCTCCGTTGGTCCTCCCTCCACCACAACCTCGGGGATATTCACCTCCTGGCTCCTTTGTTGCGGCGATGTTGGTGGCGGGGTCTTCAGGTGTGCAGCTTCAGGAGCTCCTGGTCCTCTGCTGTCTTGGTCTCCGGCGTCGCCCCTGCTGTGTGCACGGGGCCTCCAGACACAAGTTTGATACGGACGGCGCTATTCCCTCTGTGCGGACTGACAGGTGCTCCATTTATTCTTTTTAACGTTTACTCCTTATATATATTTTGATACACAAGTCGCACCTGACTATAAGTCGCAGGACCAGCCAAACTATGAAAAAAAGTGCGACTTATAGTCCGGAAAATACGGTAGTAATCATCTCACATCGCACCAAGGTCGCGTCCCTCGTTTCTGACGGAACAAACGGTCAAAGAAGCACTCAATTAAAGTCAGTGCAAATATCTGAGAAAGCCACACAGGAGTATAATGAGGCATTTCAGGCAATAGGTGTAACACATTTAATCTAAGTCTACAATGCAAGCTGAATAGAAATGACACATGAATAAGTTGCCAGCGCATTTGATTAGACAAATCAAACAGCTTTTATAATGGCTGACAAATTGCGTTCTGTGCTGTACAAAAAAACGCTATAATGCAGGTTTTGCGTGGTGTTCCAGTCAGTTATTGTTCCAGCCATCAAGCAGTGGTGGTGTACATTTAGGCTTTGCTAATTAAAGCTTTGTGACACTTGATAATGGGAGTGTTGTTCGATGGGAGGCTGGTCTCTCAGTTTCAGGGCCTAACTAGACTTTTTTCCTCTCCGTGACATTTCATTAGCGACGTCCAGTAAAAACATCGTTCTGCAGCTGATATTTTAAGCGCCAGATGTTTGAGCTCAGCGCTAAATTTATCGCTCTTCGTAGTTTTGCTCCTTCATGTGGCTCATTGGACGGATCAGTTTGGTTTATTACAACTTGGATCTTATTTTTCTAAGTTGGATTGTTGTTTCTTGTTTTTTCTTTCTGGCGTTGTGCTTTCACAGTCAATTGACAGCAACGCAGTAAGACATGGCAAGAAACACCAGCAATCATAAGATCAGGCAGACAACCAAAATTATTTGAAGGTAAAACAAAACCGAGCCATGCAATTATTTATCAAATTGTTGGCCCTAAACATCCAGACTGACTCTCTGGTTAAATTTGACCTGCCGGTAAAAAGATTAAGTGTCTTGCTCGTTGTGTCCCCAGCAGGGCAGAAAACACAGATTGATTGATTGATTATTAGACCAGTCAATTGACAGAGAATTATTCAACAACTATTTTGATAATCTGTTAATCATTCTAGTAGTTGTCAAGCAATTATGTGCTATATTATAGGCTCTTCTCAGTCATTAACAACAGCTTCTGCGCATTTAAGACTTTCGGAGGGATAAAAAGGAATTTGATGACGTCACCTTGGTATTTTCCTCTAGCACTGTGTTTTCTCAACAGATAGAAACAGAAGACAGTCTTGGAGTAAGATCCTTGTTGTGAAAGACGAGCGTTATCCTTGAAGATAATACCCTACTTATATTGTTGAATGTTGTGAGCACAGACTTGTCACCCTTCCTTCTCCAGCCTTAGGGTGGCACCAGCAAATCTCCAAGTTGCACTGATAAGAGTATCAATAAGGTGATGACCTCATCCGGGGCTTGTGGAGTCAAGGATCTCTGATTAGAGGTACATTGATCCCCTGGGACGCGCTGCAGAAATGGCCTTAATAAGATCTGATGTTTTTGGCCCGGGGCGCCACACTCTGCTGTGCTCCGCCAAGGCGTTGCCAGGGAACTGCGCTGGTAGCCGGCTGTGAAGTACTCAGCTGGCTTGTGGTAGGTAGGGACTGCTGTTTTTGATCGAAGCCTGCCCGCTTGTTGGTGTGTGAGTATGCCATAAATGGTGAATGATTCAAAGGCCTATACCAGGCCACTCAGCACTATGGAAATGTAGGTATGTGACTCACAAAGAACTAATAAAATAAAGCCTCTAAAACCCAATAAAACAGTGGCAGAGGGTTTATCTTTGCTCTTTCACGAATCTGCAGAATCTGCTCAACCCCTGGCCCGACCTTCAGTTTACTTTACTACGTCATGAAACTTTGATGCCTCACTTTACCTGGCAGCGGCGCGTTTACAACTCTCTCTACCTTTTTGGAGCTTGTCTCAAAGCGACATGAATAACGACTCGCACTGTAATCAACAGCAGATGTCTGCAGGAGGGAGCTGTTGACACATTTGCCTGTGAATCATCCCGTATCCAGCGTGTGCAGTCAGCTCCACACCGGACGCACGGCGAGCCGATCATATATCACAACAGCTGACGTCAGGAAGTCTCAGGAATGAGGTTCGACACAGCCAAGAATGTCCCATTGTTCTGAGGGAGTAGAGGACTCATTGTTGTGTCTGTTTGTCTTAACTTGTGCCGCGTATCCAGCTCTCAAGTCTCTATTACCCTCATGACTTTGGATGGGAATTAAATCAGAGATGGGATCTTTGATAACTTGTTGAAGGAAACTTGGATGACTTTCTTAAGGTGTGCGCCAACCTTTTTTTTTTTTTTTGTCAAGGCACAATTTGCTGAAAAGCTGTGCTATTATTACTCTAATCTTATTTGAAAGGTCAAAATAGCTTGTGTGTAGTCATTCTGATCCCCAGTTTTGACTTGAGCCCACGTAGAGTGAAACTTGAAAGGCTTTTAAGTGAAATGTGAATCTGTCATCTGAACAGAAAGAGTAACGTCCAACGTTAAATCCTGTGGCTTTGATGTTTTTGCCATCTTTTTGCGGTCATGTGCAGCTCAAACATGATGGTCACAGAACAACGAAAACCAGTCCCTGATTGAAATTCAACCTAATATTGATGGCGGTCTTTCTGACTTTGGTTGTCTATTCCTAAAACACCTTTTTGGATTTTTAGTTTACAGCTGTCAGCGAGTGCCCTTGCTCGTGTCTGATTGATGCCATCCTGTTCTGACTCTTTGTTCCCATGTACCTCCATATAAGGAGACCCTCTGATGGAGTTTATTTAAACAGACCTGCCAGAGACAGAGCCCAGCGACGGCCCGGCAGGGTTCAGCTCAGATAAGATAAGATAAGAGCAAAGGTGAGAAAGTCGGCGAGCTGAGATTTGTTGGCTGGACGGCCGGTTTGGCTCTCACTCCAGCTATTGCTCCCCCAGTTGCTAAGCTCCTTTGTTTGTGTGTTGCTCTGCCTTTGGCATCAGTGGTGCGTATCAGGTTACATGTGGGAATGAGGTGTAGTGTTAGTTCAGCAGTTCCTTTGTCCCCCGAGTTGTGAATCTACTATCTAATGAATCTGGGAGCTTTGAATCTACTCTGTGTAATTGCATACCTCTAAATTCAGCCATAAATGGAATCAGAGTATTGGATGAATAATTAAATCAAACTTCCACTCATGGATTGTGGGTGTGCACGGTGGAGCTGTTGGAAGTCAGTTTGATGCACACAGTCTATTGTTTGATTTGATGTCTCTTGTGCACTGAGGCAATTATTTTCTTGTACCAAGCCAACTTCAATTAGGCGATAATTCCAGGTATGAGGTGTGATTAGTGCCTGTGTAGATAGTTAGAATTATCTCACAAAAACTTCAGTTTATCTATCATTTTGCACTTGGTTATCTTAGTACCACTATATTGGATTTTTTTGTTCACTGTTTGGTGAAGCTTTACAGGGGTTAAATGCAAAAAATAAAGCTGTTGAGCTATCAGAAGACACATGTTGTAGTTTATAGTGAGAAATAAGCCTGTTAACAACTCTTCCCTGTGCTGACCCTTAATTAACGACACACATCAAAAATTACATGTAACAAGAAGAATTTCCTTGTTTCATTGCCTCCAAAATGTAACCAGATCTGCATTCGTGAGCTGTGACAGGACGTCTCAGCACCTGTGTCTTCTATGTCTGTGTTTACTAAATGTTAGCAGTGGTGCTGATGCTTCTGCATATGATGAAAGAACTAAAGTAATGCTGTTCACACAAGCCTTTTCAGACATGGCAGCCAGGTTGCTGATGGTGTTGTTTAAGGAGCGAGGTGGGGTGAGTTGGGTTGATGGCTCAAATTAACATCTTTGGCCAATTAACTTGGACAAACGGCGTCAGTTACCCCTTTCACTAAGGACCAAAAACACACTCACACACCCACAAACATCTGGCTTTTCTGTCTTCATCTGGAAAAGGTACAGTCGGGTACAAAACCATCCAAGTTTTTGTCACTTTTTTTAAGCAATAGAAGCAGGAACTCAATAGCCAAAGTACCCCCTATTAGTTCTGTTTCTGAGAGTTAGATGAGAATATCAACACCAAGAAGGCATTAAGAAGACTGCGACTCTGGAGCTAGCAGCCAGTTAGCACATATGCTAGCTTCCTGAAACGACTGGATTAGACTTCTGTTTTTGGATGGATTAAACCAATAAGATATAACATGAGCTTTAGAGGCGCTGGTAGCTGGATTTAATTACCCTCTGGTAGAGCTCAGGTAGCTGTTCCCCTATTTCCAGTAGGTCGCTAAGCTAAGCTTACTGCTGGCTCCAGCTTCAGATCATATTGAATGGACATTATGCATTTACATATAACATATTAAGACCCTTTCAGTGCAGCAGAGTCTACATTTAACCTCACATGTCTTAACATATCTGCTCAATCATTACAAAAACACTCTGTATTAGCACCTTTGCTATTGTAATTAGAAACTTCTGTTTGGCATTTGAGTGGCAGGCCTTATGAGACATGGCGTTCAACTGTATTTCTCACATTTCCAGTGCACAGTAAAGTTACAGTACATTCACCTCATAGTTTCCAAAGCAGTATTGCAGGTTTATCCATTTTCTCAGCATATTCTGTTTGGTTCCTGAGATGAGTTCACCCTCGTCCACCCACTAGCCTCCACTCTGTCATCCGCCTTCCTTTTAATCCATGTTTTTCTCTTTATGCTATATTTAAAAAAAAAAGCAATACATTAACTTACCTGTTAGAAATAGAGGTGTTACAAACACTGCGTTCATACTCATCTTTATCAACAACTTCTTCTGTGAAAGCACAGTTTGGAGTCACTCTCATGTTACCTTCCCCCCGTGGTTTCCCCACCTTCTCTGACTCAGTGCGGGCCACAACAGTCTTTCCTCTAGTCTATCTTTGCTTGCATACAGTACACATAAATTGCAATTCCCCAGCAATGCCAGCTCAAGTTGCAAGTTGAAAAGTTCAAATGTAAAACAGAGGCTAGCGCTGCGAGGGAGGATCGCCATAAAGCAAAGCAGGCTGTAGATTACACAGGAGAACACAATACGCGTACTGTAGAAGAGGTGTGTGTGTTTGCTGAGCTGAAAGACATCCCTATCAGTGTTTGAGAAGTCTATCTTCTAGCCAACAGAGAACTATTTAACTCATGTTCAGTGTCCCTTTCCTCATAACCTCATCTGTTACTGTCAGGTACTCAAGGTAGCTATTTATAACCTGTGCAGGTTAATGAAAAATACATGATCTCTCTCTTGTCTTCCTCAGGTCCGAACGCTATTTGTCAGTGGGCTACCGCTGGATATTAAGCCGAGGGAGCTCTATCTCCTCTTCAGACCATTTAAGGTATGTTTGTATGTTTTAAATGGATGGGCCGCAGCTATTCTTAGCAGCTTTTTCTTTCCAGCAGTCAATGGGACCTCCATTAATGGTGATGAAATAAACGGCAATGGAAACTCTCCCGCGAGGTTCAAGTGTCTATGTTCCTAAAGCCGAGAGTCAATCACATCTTGATCCACGGGAAGTATGTGCGTGTGTGCGTGTGTGCGTGTGCGTGTGCGTGTCTGTGTGTCATGGAAAAATGGCTCACTGCCTGTAACACGAAAACAAAGCTATTTGCTTCACCTCAGAAACCTTCACTTTGTCACAGGTACAAAGGACGCTCTCAAGTTTAATTCAGGTGAACGCAGCTTTTTGGACCTTTGCCCAAGAATAATGCACTTTAATGGAGCAGCAGGACAGTTAAAGCGGATAATGGGACATTTGTTATGCATCTAATCTGTTTTAGATAGTGCTCATGGTATGTACTCGGAATAAGTGGTTTGCATCATGAGCGTTGACAGCAGTAAGTCTTGATTAATCAGGCGTCCATGTGGTCTTCATATGAGTTCCCTGACTCATGAAACAACCAAGCTTGGTCAGAAGTGACACTGCAGTTCAAACATGTACAATAACTTGATAAACACAAGTGTTATTATGCAATATTTTTCTCACTACAATCTCTAAAACACCTTGCTCTTTACTTCAAATTGAAGCTTTTGTCCACCTTTTTCCCATTTCTGACATTTTCTTTCTCTGTTTCAGGGCTATGAAGGCTCCTTGATAAAACTCACTTCTAAACAGGTATGCTACAAGAAGCACTGCTTCTACACACAGAAACTAATGAGTGGAGGCATCCGCCAGTCTCTCACCAAGCTGTCACTGTCTGCATCACCCAACTACTTGCTCATCAACACCTTACATTTCTTTGTCTCCTCTTTGTCCCATTTCTTCCCCCCCTCTCCGTGTTATAAGCTTGTTGACTATGAAGGATTAGCACCATTTGTC
>OMLP01007586.1:4737-31779 GCA_900302685.1 Spondyliosoma cantharus | reverse complement strand
ATAAACACGCAGGGAAACAGAGAGGTGTCTTCCTGAAGGCATCTCTCCTCCTGCACACAGTAGACACCACCCCCCTCCTCCTCTTCCTCCTCCTCCTCCTCCTCCTCCTCTTCTCCCTCGGTCTCCCTCTTCCTCCCATCCTGACAACAGTGGAAAACACCGTGTACCTGTGTGGAGCCCGGGCCGGCTTTCACCCTGGTGCTGAGCCCGTCCTGCGTGATCTGGCTGTGGTTGTGCCTGCTGTAGAGCAGGCGGAGAGGAACCGTGTCCTCCTTCCCCGCGAACCTGCCCGCATCACGAAGAGCCTTCAAGCTCGACAAGGCGTCTCCTGCAACAAGAGAGAGGAAAACACCGATTTTTCAGTGCCCGCCTGTCTGTCCGTCCGTCCGCGCGGGAGGTGAAGCACGGACACATTCATCACAAAACACACACACACACACACACACACCGCCATCTGAAACGTCGATCGGTCCCTTTTTCTTCTTTTTGATAACACGAAACAGCTACAGGCTACATGCATATTTTAGGTGGAGATCATGGGGGGAAAAAGCCGAAGCTGTGATAATAAAAAAAATAATAAAATAAAATACAAAAATAAACACAGGCCTGTTAGTGATGATCTAACGCATATAATGATTGATATAATCTCTGGGGAAAAAATAGCATCAGTTACCATTTTTGACATCGGGGCTGCTCTGGTGACCGACGTGCATCAATCCAAAGACGCACAAAAGGGAAATCCACCATCGCGGGCGCATCATCACCACCTTTCTCTCTCTCTGTCTCCTGTTGGAAAATTATAAAACAATGCGGTATTCCAGGAGCAGGCTCTCGGCGTCCTGCCTTCGCTAGGGGAGCTTGGAGCCGGGGCTGGTCGTCTGGTTAGCGCAGTCCCTCTGGTTGGGGGCCATCGGGGGTCTTCACGAGTCGGAACGCCGAGCGCGTCTGAGCGCACCGAGACCCCGCCGGACGAACAGCACTGAGGAGGCAGGGAGGAGAGTGAGAGAGAGAGAGGGAGGGATGGAGGGGAGGAGAGGACTGGGGGACGCCTCCTTAAAACACATCAATATCCAGCGGCTCACTGCAGAAACGCCTAATGCATAAATATGAGCGAGGAGTGGAGACGGGCTGGAGGAAAGCTGCGGGCCCGGCGCTCAGCCCGACTGGACCGACGGGGATGGGATCAACACCCGCCTCCTCCTCATCGCTCCTCCATGTTTAAGTGCTGCAGGAGCGCCATTCCTGCCCAATTCTGCCTGTTTTTTTACCACCATGAGTCACTCCATCAGCTGCCAGGGCTCTGAACAGCCATGGGAAAATTCATGAATCCCTCTGATTGTGTTGTTGTTTTTGTTTTTGTGGATGTTCTGTTCATTTGCCAAAACAAATACAAATACAAACATGTAGCAAGTAGCCCACCTGTATAGGGAGGCATTTTTTATTCATATTGATATGTTTATCTTCTATGAATTTGTTCATGCATCCTTAAAAACCAGCAGACAGTGGCAGCGGGAACAAAACATTGAATGTTTCCTTAAAGGATAAGTTCACCAAAAAAAATGAAGATTCAGTCATTATCTTCTCGCCACCATCCTGATTGGAAAGTCAGGTGAGGTTCTGTAGTCCACAAAACATTTGTAGTCCACAAAACATTTCTGAAGGTCCACAGCAAGACAGCACTGCAGCGTTCTCCTAATAAACTGAAGTAGATGATTATTTCCATTTCAAGTCATGGAGACAGCAAAATAGAACAGTAAAATGGTTCTATACAACACTTTTACACTGACTTGATTTTCATTTTTGGGTGAACTGTTCCTTTAACGCTAGAGCTACACAAGTGTTTATGTGAGCACACACCAGATGCTTAAACCTGGTGTGAATCTGCCCCAGAGCCACACAGCAAATCTTACAGAATTAATGAGCTGATGAGAATTTTTTATTTTTTTCCCACACACAAAACGATTGTTTACTCAAGGAGCTGATACAGCTCTGAGGCATGAGTTCAACACAATCTAGCACTATGTTATATGAAGTCTGGAGATTAACAAGACTCTGAGTCTGCTTGTGGTGCTCAAAGCGCCAAAATGTACATTTGAAAAACTCAACAGCAATGTCTCTCTTAGCGATCATGAACTGGTTACTCAAGATAATCCACAGAACTTGTTGTGAGCAGTTTATCTTGAACTATTTTCATATCACTGCGCAGATAGAAGAGTACGTGCTTCACCCACGGTGTGAAAAGGAACGCTACCGCAGGTCATTCATTCCAACTGCTGTCAGACTGTTCAAAACAAATAGCCCTTAATGTAGCACCATAAGCACCTATCTTGTACTACTTACCACTTCTACCCCTGCCATCTTGTTCAATTATCCTGTGCAATACTATTTTTATTTTATTTTTTTACAAATTCATATTCTTACACTGAGTCTGTTAATTTCAAGCACTGTATTTATTTATGCACCCGGCTTTCAACAAGGCAATACTTTTACACTTTATTTAAATGTATACAATGCACACTTACCTCCTGTATACAATGCACGCCTCCTGTATATAATGCACATAGCGTTTAGTCCTTTCTATATTGCATTTTTCTCTCTTATCTAAATATTTTTTAGTATTTTTTATGTCTTGTACTTATTGTATGTCTGTCTAATGGCTACTGTAACAAGTGAATTTCCTGATGTGGGATGAATGTAAAGTCTAAAGTGAACAACAACGCAGGGGGAAAACAATAATGGCATCCTCGACTGAGCAGTAACGTTAACTAGCTCTGTCTGCTTGTGTCTTGTCCTTGAGCAGGTGCACACTTCCTTTTACAGTGATATGAAAAGAAAATAGTTCTGACATGAAACTTCTTACAACAAGGTCTGTGCTTTCGATCTTGAGTGACCATGTCAGGATTTCTGGAAAGAGACGTTTCTGTTGAGTTTTTTTAAATACATTTTTTTGCCGCTTTGAGTACCAAAAGCCGAGTGCCATCTGGTTCCATTCTGTTTGAGAGTAAGGCAGACTGTGAGAGTAGCTGAACAGACTCCTGCAGAAACATAAATGGGCACAGATAACAGATGTGCATGCTTGGCTTTTATGAGGCAGGTACATTTTGTGCTCTGCGATCATTAAAGCACATTAAGGTAATAATCTGTACAAAAGAAGCAGAGATGACGGTCATGTCAGCATTCAGTGTTTCCTTTTTTATTTGCAGTATTCCTGTTCTTGCGCCTTGGAACACACTGTTACTCTTGCCTTCTTCTTAATGCCAGTGGCAAAGAGACTCCCATTTGACCCAGAGCATCCATTTGAGAGCATGAGGGAGAACAAGGGCACTATGCTAATGCACTAAATGCAGAAAAAAAGGGAGAAGCTAAGCTAATGCATGAGAAAAAAAAAAAAAGCACAAGTCAGGTTATGAAAAGTGCACTTAGGAAGAATCTTAAAATGTCATATATAATGTCAAGTACCACACATCCAACCTGCAGATCATTCACATTAACGCATATATACAACCACTATGTATCTTATATACATATATAATCCATTTCACATGTAATCAGATTACTGTGTGACTAAAGCTGCCTTTTGACCATATGATGCTCCTTTAAATGAACAGTCTGTATTCAGTTGAAGAGAGTACATGAGACTGTAAACTCTGAAACATTTCATGGATTTGTTTAAAAATACATTTGGTTGGCACAGTAATGTCTGCTGTACTTTGTCTTAAATAAGGTCCCTTTAAAAAGGAACAAAACCTAACTTCCTGGTGAAAGATCATTGATTGTCGAATCTTATTCCCAGATCATCAAATACTGACAAACTGGTTTGGCATTTTTTGTCGGATGCCAACTCAAAGCATCAGTATTTGAGGATCTGGGAATAAACTCAATAATCAACAGTCTGCCAAAAGTTAAGTTTTGTTCCTTTAAAATGTTGTGATGGGACTTGTGTTGGGTGTCATCCTTAGGTGACATTTTATCCCAGTTCATTGTGCTTCAAAGACATTTCAACATATTAAACTAGTACACATGAATTACTGTGTTATTTTTGATGCTGAACTACTTCTACCGCAGTTGAATCAAGGTAAAAGCAAGTACATTACTAAACCTGTACTCCTCACAAATGAGTTATAGAAATATTTTTCAAGTCTTGAGGCAACCAAGATGTGATTGTGCTGTCAGTCATGAGAATAATATAGTCCATTTTGACAGTTCATTGTGTTGAGTTTAAAATCTAAAAGCCGAATAAATGTTTTTTCAATCAATTTCTGCAGCACAACAGAATGTGGAAAATGTAATTTTAAGCCACAGTTAAGACATTTACAAATGTCATCATACACTCGCTACCTAACTCAAATCTGACATCTTAAAACAATGCTGTAAACAAAATGCTACAGCACATCAGCAGATGCATTGCATCTGATATAAAACAACATAATAAACAAAATAAACCATTTTAGGTCGTTCTGCTGTCTTTAAACCAGACAAGAAAAATCTAGTGACTAACATAGTCCATGGCACAGAATGTCTTATGTGTATACATGTGTTGTATTGGAAAAGGCGATGAGTCCAGTTCATCCCTTTAGTTCATCGAACCCCATGAATTCCACATCCATGTCATCACTTGACTGAAAAAGCTCCCAAAGTCTCAGGATGCCGTGATCAGGAATGCCCATTTGCCTAACATGTTCAACGCGTGTGTCCACTTTCCGTCTTTTGCGTTTATAAACTCTGATCCTCCTGTTTATTTTGCGAACTGGAGAGATGGTAGGAAGGCTTGTCTCTTCCTTTTCTGAGAGGTTTCCAGTTATTTTGTCTGACAACATGTTTCCATCTTGTACAGCCTCAAACGGTGAAGAATCCTGTTTCTTATCAGAGTCCTCTTCTTGAGTTGTTACAAGGCTTTTTAAGCAAACTTCATTCTGTTCTTTCCTTTTATGGAAGTGAGAAGTTGAGCTGTTAATATCTTCAGTCATTATTTGGTCCACAGGGTTGACCGGAGTCATTTTGGAGGGAATAGAGGCAACAAATTCGCCTCTAGAGGGAGCTGTTTCCTGCTTGGCCTCAGGAGCTTTTTGAGTGCAAGAAGTCAAAGAATTCTGTATGCACGACCGTTTATGTGCAAGAGATCTGTGCTTGGATTTGTCTGAGTGAGTGTAATAGCTCCTCCTGTCTCCATCTCTGTCAATCAGAGGAGCAGCCGCAGGAACTGATCTGTTTTTTAAAGTATGTCCTGAATTAGATCCCTCGTGCTCTTCGACAGTCCGGTTCTGCTCTTCTTTAATAATCTCTGTGGTGTTGAGATCTCCCTTGTGCCTTGACTCAGTTTTCCCACATGGTCCAGGAGCAAGCAGAAGTGAGGAAACACTACACTTTGGTCTAATGGGGGAAAAAATAGGGAGTTTTAGTTTTTTATTGGTTAAAATATGTTGGATGTTTTTGATGTATGGGGACAAATTACCTTTTAGCTTGAGTTCTGATGGGGATGAAGTTGTATTGCAGAGTTGAAACCAGTTTGTCCACCACCAAGTATTCATCACTCTTGGAGAAAGCCTTGTGACGTTCACTTTGAAGATGCTGAACAAAAATAAAAATCACCCAGTTAAATAATTGATAGTTGCAGCTGTCTAGTGCAGGATATTACGCGAACAACTTCTTCTACTGCACGAGCAAATAAATAAGTACAAGAAAAAGTTCAGAGAATGACATCACTGAACAACCTGTTCGAGCATTGTTGAGGTTACTTAAATTCTGAAAGCACACGCTAAGTAGTTTCCATTATTATGTCTGAAACAAAGCTTGTGTTTGTGAATGGCTTTCTCCACAGGTCACAATTGTAAGACTCAGTCGAATTAAAGTGAAACTACTACACACAGGACCATATAAATTGTATCTTACACGTCACTGTTATTAGTTACTGACTACCATTAGCATTTAAAGGCTAGTACAAACTATTATCATATTTTAAAGATGCTGAGCAAAATCCCATCTAGACTTTGAAAATGTTTCTAGACTGGTGTATATAAATTAGGGTAAAAAAAAAACAACAACAAAAAAAAACAACAACAACGACAAAGCAAGAGAGCTGTTTTTGTTCACTGAACAGTGTTTAACTTTATTATTCTATGACCCAAATGAAATTTGTGGCACATTTAAACAAATAAGGGTTTAAAAATGCCTCCTTCATTAAGTCTTCCAAAATACAAGACACAAAAGGGCGTTCTGTGACATTGATGTTTATATTGTCACTACTTTTCTTTACTTTTATTTTGTAAATACCTGTAACTAAAATATACATGCATTGTGTTATAAGCTTTTTTGCTTTTCTGGTATTACTATATATTATTGTATTATTAAGCAGTCATGGTATTGTGTGTAATTTTTGCTTTTTACAGGTGTGATAACTCACCGTTTTGACATTCTCATATTTGATCACACAGCACTCGCAGTAGCCGCCTCGTTTCTTGTCTCTCCTCCTTCGGCCGTGTGCTTGCTCTTCACTAAGATGAAAACAATCTGGTTAAAAAGCTTGATTGGTGGAAAGAACTGATAGCAAATGTGTCAGACTGTATTACTGAAGTCATTATGAAAGCAACACAGTCCTCAGGTTAAGTTAGGTAAGCAAAGCAAGGAACAAACACCACACCTATTCCCCTGCTGTTTGTTCCCCAGAGGGTCCTTGTCCTCTACATTGAAAGGACTACAGGGAGGAGCCCTGGTCCTCAGGTTGAACTCAGGCATGTTTGGCATAGTGAGGTAGATTGGACGGTAGTGTCTGACGAAGAAAAAAAATGTTATAGTCGAAAGATGTAAACAACTCAAAGACAGTAGGGTAGATTTCAGCTTATTTTAACTATACTACGTCTTACCTGCTTGAATCCTCAACCTTGATAAATGGTTTACTGATCCGACCCCCTGCACAAACATAAATGATAGTTAATTTTAATTTGAGCGTATATCTAGAAGGCATCAAAGACAATGGACAACATTTGTGCCTTTAAAAGCTTAAAGATAAATTGGGTAAAAGCTACATAAGCTCAGAAAATGTGGGTAATAATAGATGAGAAAATTACCCTTGCATTTCTGAAAGCCTGAATGTTTTGCTGCTGGCTCAGCTTTGACCTAAAAAAAAAAACAACAACAAAACATAATAGTTATAAAATATTTTCAACAAAGCAATCCCATAAAATGAGTAAAGAATGGACTTAGAAAATTTAACCTGTAAACTTACACTTGTTTTGACAGTGGTGGTAGCAGGAAACTGGCTGCTGAGAACCTTTTTCTTCTTCTTAACATATGCTATTATATCTGCAAGTGCCATTAAAGAAATACAATTAAAATGAGTCATTGTTTATTCATTACACATTAAAATAAATAGATACGGTTGACGTAATGGAACAGAAGCCTCTACAGACATAACCTCTACAACATACCATCTATGTAGAGGATTTTCACACCCCACTCCAGAGCATTTGACAGGATCTTGTTCATTTGTACCCTCTCCTAGAAACAAACAAGTGTGTATTAGCACAGAAAACAACAGAGAATATTACAGCTCCTCACTATACCCATTAGTGATGACTTAACAAACCTGCTCTTTCACCACTCTCTCCACCAAAGACTTCCCTCGACTTGTAACAAACTGCAAAACAGAAACAGAATATGAAAATATGACATTAATAGTAAAAGATATCTAGAAGGGAACAGCATTGATTGACCCAAAAACATTTCTGTACTATGGCTGAAACAATAAAAGTGAGCTCACTGTGTCTGTTTGGGCCTGAGACCTGCTTTTGATGCTTTCCCCATTGCTGCAGGGCTGGTGCGGCTTTGAAGGAGGGTGCGGTGAACTCTGTCCAGACTCTGGGCTTGGGAGAGGAGAGTCCTGCCTGAGGCAATGCACATAACGAGCCTCCCTCTTGTTGGACACCAGATACTTGATTTCCTTACTGAAGAACTTTTCAACAGTCTGAGTGGCAAACATAAGAAAACGGTATAAGGTTTTTGGGAAAGCTATAAACCAAACCAGTATCGAGTATCGACTGCAGAGAGTTTTACAGGAATGGGTATCCAATCTAAATATATTTTTGGTACCATCAACAAACAGTTTTGAAAACGGTCAGGAACCAAAAGTTGGCAATGAATGTCTGAGTTTGTATTTTTTTGTATTTGTAATCTTTTAAATCAGATATTTCTGGACTGGATTAAATATAAAGTTTGCCAGGGCAGAGTTCTTGTACTTCTGCTGATATTTAGCCAAAATTAAACAACAACAATATCCCTTGTGTCTTGATGAAATCATCATAAATAGTATCGTAATGAAAATTTAGAATCATATTATAGTTCAAGGGCTACATTTTGGGAGTCCATAACAGTTTATGCTACCACACAAACAAGACATTGTTCATCAAATGCAAAGGAGAAAGCTGAGTACAGGTGAAGCAAATGTGTTCACGGCTGAGAAGGTATTGTGGTATTGAAGGTATTGTCAAAAATATGTAATTATGTGTCATTAATCTGTAACTTCGTGAACATGCCAAGCAGGAGAAATCACGTTCGAAAGCTAAAAAAAATAACACAGAGAAAATGTGTTTTTGTCTCACCCCTCCCAGCTCATTGATGTCCCCCTCCAACGTCTCTGCTATTCTGTTTGAAGGCAGATCCAGGTAAAACACTTTGCCATCAAAAGGTTTGACTTGAGCACGAGAGGGGGCAAGCGAGGTTGGCTTAGCTTGACTCACTGTTGCCTTGTCTCCAGCACTGACACCTTTCCGTAAAAAAACAAAAAACAATCAGCAGAGTCACAGGATCAGAGGCAATACAGATGTAATCTCGGCTGAGTGTAATAATGCAGAGATTAACCACAAATTAATCCATTCATAAAGTGATTGATCAGCAGTTTATCTAGTCAAATAGCTTAAGTGTTGTAGCTTCGGAAACACAAAGAGCAGCTTGTTTTTAATCATTCTAACTTGTATGTTATGTGAAATTTAAGTGTGGAAATGCTGTCATCCTGTATTAAAGTATTGTGACTCTATCAAGGCTACTTCCGTCTGTTGTTTACATGACACCTATTGCATGTTCTGGAAGTGGCTTTTAGGTTCCTCAGTTTTCTCCTGTTAAAGGGGTTTTATATAAAAAAAATAAAAAATCCTTATGTGAATCAAGTGTTTGAGGGTAGATGATTGTATATCTTGTACAGATTACAAAGCCAATAGCTTTGTTAATTTTGGCCATATAAATAACTATTGAAATTGACTGTATATGATTTCAATTAAAGGGAAGTCTTTAACAGAAGATAGAGGTCTTCGAGAAAACAATCATAATCTTAGTGATATACCGTAATAATCGTTTATTAACTCACGACAAATTTACAAACTTGACTTGAAAACACCAAAACAAGCTAAGCAAATGAAATAAATACTAGTAAAGTTATGACACGACAATAAACAACATTACCTTGACAGTTGGGTCCTGTGTGCCTCAGGCTGCGTTTTGGCTTCATTTTATTCTCTTTCATTGAGAAATGGATGTTTTTTTGCCCTCTTGTCCTGAGTCAACATGCCCCAGGAAGTGCTCGTCCGTAACCTGTGTGTAAACAAAGACATGTATTATTTACAAAGAAGACAAAGAGCAACCCAGACATAGTGTCTAAATAATAATATATGGATAATTATCTTTATCGGTAGCAGAGACATGGCCTTTATGGTATTCCCGTATTACAAATGTAACTGTCGGTAAATTTTAAATGCGTCGTTAACGTTAACGTTACCGTGCAGCGGCTCGTTTCCTCAGCGACAGTCTGTCGGTTAGCTGCCTGGTTCAACTGAAGTTACATTATTCCGTAAACTGTGTTAATAAACGTCACAAGCTGGGTTGGTATGTTTGTTTTCAAGGATTATCCATTGGCAGGCGGATACTAGTGTTCAGCCAGCTGTAGTAAACGTTTAAGACCACGGTTTACTTCTCGTAACGTCCGTTTCCCGCTTTAAATCCAATGGTGAACGTAGTTTACGTTGCCATGTTTGACACTCCCAGCCGCGTAATCAACATTGCATTTAAAAATCTAATCCTCCCAACTCCCAACAGTTTTGTAATTAAATTAAAGCCTTATCGTATTATTGATCGGAACCTGTTTGTCTCTGAGTAACGTTACGTCGTCCTATTGATACTTTTAACAAACTGAGAAGTGGGGGTGGGGTTTACGTGAACTCCTCGAACCTGGCAACCCTGGACATATGTAAACGCCCCAGTTGTGTTTGAATGTGACCTTTCCACACTGCTGTTGAAAATGAAATAAAATACATAGACCTAGAATTGGCTTCATTTCAAAAAACATTTCAGATACTATTCGTGTAAGTGGTTTTATTTTATATGCTTATTGCATTTAATGTAACGTAAAATGCCGGAAAGTTAACGAAAGTGCTTTGCTGAAATTGATATTACGTGACGTCAGTATGTAATGTTTGCTGTGATGTAAACTGAGCATTTAGCTAGGGTTGCAACCTACAATCCCTGGACGTACACACGTGTTGAAGTTATTTTATCCTTGTAGAGCCTCCAGGACCATGGCAACTGTCATCATTTCGGGGAAATAGAAAACCAAACAGGGATAAGTTCATGGAAGACTGCGTTGATGCTGAAGTGCTTTAGCAGGTACGACGTTAGCTAATTGGCTAACTCAGGTTAGCTTGGGAGCTCTGTAATGTTAATGTTAGGGCACCTGGAATGAGATTGTGATACCAGACGAACCAAGCCATCGTTTTTGTGGCTTATAAATAGCTCGTTCAACAAAGCAAGTTCCCCTATACATAATAACACACAAATGTGAATATGTCTAATGTTGAAACTGTGTATCTGTGTTTAAAGAAGGCAGCATGAGTGGTCAAAGTCCTACTTCGTCAGCCAGCAATGGCATTACTCCACTCCAACAGATGGTGGCGTCCTGCTCCGGAGCCATCCTCACATCTTTGTTTGGTGAGAGACAATGAATAACACACGACAGGTGATCATGTGCGGTGTTTTAAAGAGACACAGTGGTGTTTATACTTCTTCTAGCAGACATGATGCAACATTACTGCAACAGTTTCTCATTGCACATAATTTGTTGACCATTCTTTCCAGGTAGTCACAGGTTTTAACTCAACATTATGGAAACCGACAGTTTTTCTGCATACAGCCCAGAAGATAAAAATAAAAACATGGACATGGTGAAAATGGTCATGTGATCATGTTGTAGTTTTTTTAAAAAAAAGTAGTTGCTTTTGCTCTATCAGACTATCACACTATCACACTTGATGTTTACTGTGATGGGTCCCTAATCTGGATCAAAGTTTTAAATGTATGAAATTGCTGATTGAAATGTTGAAAAACACACAAAAAATCTGTTCTGCTTCTGAAAAAATTATAACAACTAATTTTACCTCACCTGAGGTTTATTTTTTACTATTAATATAGCTTATTGTTCTATTACTGTCCTTTGGCTGCTGTGACAAAGACATTTCCCCGTTTGCGGGACAAATACAAGAATTCTGATTCTGACATACTTAACTAACCATCTAATCACATGCTCTAACATTGCCATATAATATAGGTAAAGTACATCTTCTTTGTCATACGCACTGGCTCATGATAAGGTTTTCCTTTTTTCAGTCACACCTTTGGATGTTGTGAAGATCCGACTGCAAGCACAGAAAAATCCCTTCCCTAAAGGTATAATAAATTTAAACCATGTTAGTCTAGTGTTACGTTTATTTATAAAGTACATGTCAGACGACAAGATTTGTGTTTTTATGAATATCTTTCAGGGAAATGCTTTGTCTACTGCAATGGGCTTATGGACCACATATGTGTGTGTGAAAACGGTAACTCCAGGGCCTGGTACAAAGCCCCCGGTCACTTCAGTGGCACACTGGTAAAGAATTCACATATCTGCACGTCACCCCTCAGATAGTCGATTTATGTGTGTTAAGTAGAGCTGCACAGCCATACTGTGATAGAAGCTGCCCAACAGCTCGTCCCCCTAGTAACTCTGCATCTCTGCAGGATGCCTTCATCAAGATTGTACGCCATGAAGGAATAAAGGCATTATGGAGCGGCCTACCTCCAACCCTGTGAGTGTGAAGTCTTCTGTTTCTCTTTGTTGCACTTTATTCTGATTGTTCTCCTCTTAAAGCCCAGTTATAGTGCAAATGTGGTTGTTTGACAGTCATTTAGCCTGTAGGTGATGCACTCATTAAGTTTAAGTTGTACCAATTAGTGGCAAACCACCCAAGGTTTTCTTGAAGGCTATTTACCAAAGATTGATTTATGTTAAGTATTATCATAGTGGGATTTTGATCAATAAATCACATTGATTTATAAGTGTTATTCTTGTAGTTGACTTTTTTCCTGCCTGGAATATTTTTGATGTCACTTTGATGTTTTCTGTATTTTCTATCTCCAGTGTTATGGCAGTCCCAGCCACAGTGATCTACTTCACATGTTACGACCAGCTGTGTGCAGCACTGAGGGTCAGAATGGGAGATTACTCTCAGGAGGCTCCTCTTTTGGCTGGAGCTATCGCTAGAGGTGAGCCCATTACTGTTGCATTACTGAGGAAAATAGGACAGATTCTCACATGCATCTGTGGCTGGTGTTACAAGCTTCTTCATCATCAGTTAGTGATGATGGTTTGCATCTGTTTTGAATATATTTTTAACAAAAACATGAAAAGAAAAGCCTCTTTAGTTTTATCATGAGTTAATTTTCGCTTGGTTAACTTATTGCAATATTCTAATAATGCTGGTGGTTTAATTTCCAGATTAATTTTCGAGGGCAGCCAGCCATACTTTTTGCCCTGCAGCCCTCAGTAGCTGTAATTTCATCCTACACTAGATTTAATTTTGAAAGCAAAGTCTCGACCCTCAGTTTTGACCCAGAGTTGGTTCCCCTCTGTTTTTAATAAAGCCTGTGAACATTTATTAAAAAGAGAGTTTTTAAAAAAAGCATAGTTTGTAAGGATTACTACAATTTCCTTTTTGGCAATTCATAAAGATACAATCCTCTCTTTTGTAAGAGAAGATGTGTTTGTGTTTTGAACCTTTTGTCTTTATTTTCTCTTTGTTGGTCAGTGGGTTCAGTGACAATGATCAGCCCTCTGGAGCTGATCCGTACCAAGCTTCAGTCACAAAAACAGTCGTACCGGGAGCTGATGGACTGCATCCGCTCGGCAGTGCAGTCAGAAGGCTGGTGGTCTCTGTGGCGGGGTTTGGGGCCCACGCTCCTCCGAGACGTGCCCTTCTCAGCCATGTACTGGTACAACTATGAGAAGGGCAAGAGCTGGCTGTGTGAACGATATAACACCAGAGAACCCACTTTCACCATCACCTTCATGTCTGGAGCGGCGTCTGGCTCTGTAAGTGCATCTACACAGCGTTCAGCTTTTCAACCTGTTTTCAACCATGTTGAGCAACTTGTCAGAGAATATCACAAAATATACGTAAAACTGTGATCAAACGATTAATGTAGTAATTCATACACATTTTAATTTCTTTCAGTTTGCATCCATTGTAACGTTACCATTTGATGTTGTCAAGACGAGAAGGCAGGTGGAGCTCGGAGAGCTACAAGCAAAGAATTGTAATTATGGCATTAAGTCTTTATTGTATTTTTTAAGTCTTTATTGTATAACTAGCAAATGCTTCTGAAGATTACAAATGTTTACAATAGTGGAATCCCAGTCAGAGGTACCTGTACTTCTGCAGTGTGAGAGGCTATGCAGGGAGAGCGTTGCTATTTATTTAAAGCGATTTATATCCACATGTTAGGGTTTAGGAGTAAAATCAAAATATACAGCAGATAGGGTAACCCTAATGCTAATAAAACATTTTCATTATACATCAAACTAATACAACACTATACATCAAGGTGTTCCTTGTGTTATTTGTATCAACTGAACAGCGTTTGGACAATACTTTCACCTTGTAATTAAATGTAATACTGATAAGAAGAGCCGAAACAGGCTTATGTTTAAAATGAGTGTCATCTTCGTTTGTATTGAAATACTCTATTTGATATTGTACTTGCCGTGCAAAATATCTTTTTAGTTATACACACGGTATCAGTGTATATTACCAAAGTATTAACACAATGTACATTCATCATATTTTTTAACCATGTTTTGAAGAAAAATTAAGAAATTATTATGCAATTTTATCATCTACATTACATTTTTTAATATATCTCAATATATACTTTGTTCCGTAAGGGATTTTGGTGACTTTTGAATATTCAGTGTCATTGTCCAAAGAAAATAACCATAAACCAAAGCCACCTCTGATATGATGACTGTACATGACGCACTTTCCATCAGCCTCAGTCTTAACATCGTAACATTAACTACTGCGAGTGAAAGTTGCATCTATTTTTTTTTTTTTTTTTTAATCATCCACTTTTATGTAATTAATCAAGTAAAAAAAAACACCTTAATGTTGGATGGCCAGTCATTACACTTTACAAAGTTTCCAAATAAACATCATGTCCTCAATGAAAAGTTGGAACAAGCTGTTACAGAGTTTGCTGTCAGACACTGTGCAATTAGTTGATTTTCCTACATTAATGCTACTACTAAAGAGGTTAAATATTTTAGAATCATTTCAAATAAACACATCAGGTAATGAGCTTGTTTACAGACCCTGTGGGGACTTTTATTAACTTTATTCTGAGACATTAATGTGTCATTTCATGCTGTCTTTCCCTTTTCAGTATCCAGTCAGGTCTCGTCCTCCACCTTCAGCGTGATGCGTAGGATCGTGGCACAGGACGGCTTTGGTAGACTGTTTGCAGGTAGACGTTTTGTGACATTTTGTGAATCATTATAGTTACATCCAGCTCAATGGCTCTTAATCACTGCGCTTTTTTGTCACCAGGTTTCCTTCCCAGACTGATCAAAGTGGCCCCGGCATGTGCCATCATGATCAGCACTTACGAGTTTGGAAAAGCCTTTTTCCGCAAAAACAACCAGGAGAGGATACTCGGGCCGCTGCACACCAGCAACACCTGATAGTTTTCCTGTCATGTTCTCTCCAAACCAAACACCAAGATGACTACTGCTATACTACACACCTGTAAGGTGCCAAATTAAAAATACACAGAAATAGAAGTGAAAAATACCAATTTCTACATTGCAAGGTATTATAAATGATCAAAATTTATATTAAATGATTATTAGTATTTATAGTTTAATATTCTGTGGGTTTTATAATCACAGCTATAATGTGTGCACAACTGAAATAAAAAAAAATTGTTTTGTCTCATTACCATTCAGAGCAAATGCTTTAAGATGTTATTTATTAGCCAGCAGGTGGCAGCCACAGTTTTGTGTTGTAAGTTTCCAGGTCCCACATGTTGTTGTGTCACTGGGATCATGTGCATTGTGCCTGGACGTCGTTAGAGATGTAACATTCATCTCTGTTTTATTCCTCTGTGTGTCGCTCTTAGTCAGTGTATCCCCACTAGACAGAGATGTTTTTGCACTTCCACTCCAACACCTGCAAGCTGTGAATATTTGTGTGACACACAGGTGAACACAAAAAGCCAATATCAGTGAGCGAGTGGTACGGTATGATTGTATTTTCTGTTTGACGAGACTGTGGAAGAGGACTGTATGTAAACTCAAAGAAAATATGATGCCTAAAATATTCAAATACATACCTGAGTACTTGTCATTCATTGACTTTGTTCGAGCTTTATCGGCACACAAATTCTCCTGTTTGAGCAAGTGAAGTTTATTCAAAACGAAGCATAAAAAGGCAAACAAATCCGATCTGCTGTATATCTGTGCAAATGGCTGCTGGAACAGGCTAAAGGCAAAGTCATGAGTTCAGTGTTGAGGTACATGGCTGTCACCAGTCGTACAAATGACATTACAGTGATATTCTGCAAATAAATGTTTCTCATTCTCAAAATATCTGTTGAAAAACTGATCATTTGTCAGAGTTTCAGGAATGATCTAGCCATTGAAATACTGCATTTGAATATTTAAAGGGAGCAATAACAGTAATAATTGTCTGTCTGATAAACCCACAACTGAAGGGTGAATATTAATTATGGCAATCATTACCTGAGAACAAAATCATGTGATATTGATTTATGCACCACATGAAAAAAGGACATTTTCTCGTGAATGTGAGTTTGCAAAATCTTGAATATAATCTGATGAAAGTGGAGGCAAAGTCACCACCATAAATCAAAGAAATTGCTATATTAAAAAAAAATTGGTGGCAGCAGTAACAGCACAGCAGATAATAAAAGACCCTGTCAACGCCAGGAAATGATTCGCAGTGACAAAGAAACTAAACGCTGACCGAGGCTCACAGCATTTTGTGTTATCTCCTAAACTCTGTTCTGATCTACAGAAAAAACATGTTCTAGAGAGGTGAAAACACCTCATCACTGCCTCGTCAACATTGTAAAGTAATTCTTATATCAACTTTCTAATATTTTATTTCCAAGAAAGGTTAAAACTAATGCTCCACAGATTAAAAAAAAACAAACAACAAAACAAATTTAAACATATCGATGGGTTTACAGCTGGAGATTCTCTGTGAAGAGTCAGAGGTCGTTTCAACTGTAATGGAACATTAATAAGACATTGTTCAGCCTGAAGGAGCCAATTCAAAACACATGCTACTCCTAGATTCTCAACTCCCGAACCTGACTTCCATCTTAAAGCTCTGGGCTCCACGTACGGAAAATAAACAATATCACACACATTTAGAAAGTTCCTGGATTGTCTGGTCCCTATGAAGGAGTGACGCCTGGGCTGCTGATCTCTGTCGCTGGACTGGCCAAACACTCGCTTGATTTCAGGCTGGCCAAAGACTTGTAGCTGGCGACTGAGGTCAAAGAGCCACACAGACCTCGTAGAGACGGAGTTTCCTCTTTACCTGAACGGCACATGATTCATATTCGCGTCAGTAAATAATAATTTATATAGTGCTTTTCAAAACAAGTTGCAAAACACTTGACATGTGTGTCAAAGTGGAGGCCCTCCTGGACATCAGGGGGAGAAGTACCTTGGTGGGGCCAGTGTGGCCCCGGTCTGGCCTCCAGACTCAGCGTGTGTGATGGTTCAAGAGACGTCTGGGAGAGGCTCATGTCTGCAGAGAGCTGCTCCAGACTCTGGAAACTCTTCCTGCCAATAGAGGATAAAGGGTCAGCAATCAACAGAAAATGAATAGATAAATATTTTCTATAATGGATTAATTTGTTCATAATTCAATTAAAGTCCCAGATTCACGAAAATGATGATTTACTGATTTTCTTATGAATTGTAAATTAAAGCGATAGTTTGGGTTTTTTGAAGTGGGGTCATATAAAGTACATATCTATAGTCGGTCTGTTCCCTACCGTAATTGCCGATCAGCGCAGCCTCAGTTTGGAGAAGCAGAGAGCCGCTCCAGCCCAGATGCTCAGCTTTGTAGTGCAGTGAACGGAGTCCAGATGCAAAGCGAATTTTAACCACAAGACCCACCTAAAAATATCTATATCAGTTCAAGTGTACGTTGTATAGAGAAAATTCACACCGCTTTACTTACCCGCCCTTTCTTTTGGCACTACATTTTCTTAACCGTAGAACCTCTGTATCCCTACGCATTAGCGCAAATGCACTTTCTGACCCAAACAGGTGATCTGTGAACGGCGAAGGCCTTGTTTTAGGTGGTTAAAATTCGCTTTGCATCTGGACTCCGTTCACTGCAGTACAAAGCTGAGTGTCTGGGCTGGAGCGGCTCTCTACTTCTCCAAACTGAGGCTGCGCTGATCGGCAATTACGGTAGGGAACTGACTATAGATATGTACTTTATATGACCCCACCTCAGAAAACCTGAACTATCCCTTTAAATTCTTTTTTGTTTCAGACTGAGTCGGACAAAAATTTAATCTTGAATCCTTTCCACCGTTTTCACATTTCATAGAGAACTGTTTGAAAGAAATCAAATAATATCAAACAATTTTGTTTTTTTCCCTGTTCAAGGCTTCATTTTTCAAATAATTATTGGAAGTGCAACATCTTTCTGGTTTAACGGTATCCAGTAACAATACAGATGATATACAGAGATAAATATATAACAAATAGAGAACATAACCAGCTTGGATCTACTACACACCACCAATCTCAATCTAGTTGCTGTCAGCTGCAATGTTTTTCCGGAAGAACAATACTTGTTAGCAGGGTAAGAGTAATCCAAGCACTTTACAAATCAGTTAATTAATTAATTAATTAATTAATTAATTAATATTTAGTTGCAGCCCTAAACCAAACTAAACCTGGAAGCTGGAGGATGTCAACTCATCTACATACTCCTCCCACTGTCCCCCCACGCTCTTCCTGTACAGCAGCGTGTCCAACGCAACAGCATTGGCGTCCAAGGTGACAGGAGATGGCCACTGATTGGTCAGATGGGCTGTCAACTCTTGTCTGGACCGCAAGTCGTTGTTCTTCAACACCGTCCTAAAGACAACAAACAGTGGCCAGGGTTACAGACCATTTATTGACAAAATAAACTCTTATTTAAAAAATATAAAAGCAGGGGAGTTGCTCAGTGTAGTGAGATAAATCACCTGCTCAAATAGCATAAAAAGACTTTGACTAGAAGTGACTTTTTCTGGGAAAGATCCAGTGTGTAGGATGTAGGAGTCCGCCATGTTTCTACAGTAGCCCAGAGTGGACAAAACCAAACACTGGCATTAGAGAGGGCCTTTTTTAGGGGGCACTGTACGTTCTCCTACTCATTTGGAAGAGGAGGGTGAGGCGAGGAGCATTCAGTTGGTTAGATGCTATTAAATCCTACACATAGAACCTTTATTTTTTGCCTTTGTTTTCAAATAAATGAAAAAAACAACAATTCAAGGCTGTGTAAAGACTACAAACATAATATCTGTGGCATCCTTTTTGTTTGGTTGATTTTATTTTGTCTCTACCTTGCACTGCTGTCCGTCAAAAATATATATACATAAGACATTTAAAAAAAAAAAAACACAACTATATAGACAAAAGTCTTGAAAAAAGACTAAAAGCTAATGGCAGACACATCAGCTTGGTGATATTATTGGCTGTTCTTAGCTAATCACAGATACATCAGTTTTGAAAAGTGTCACCAATAACATACATAATTGGCAATGACAAGTTATTTTCCAATTTAAAATGTCTACCTCAGTACTTGGTTACACTCGTAAGGAGAAAATAGAAGAGAACACCAGCCGATAGATCATCAGGTTTTCCAAGTCACAGACATTTGTTTTTGTCTCAAAAATGCTGCGTCTGTCTCGCTCTACAGACCATCAGCAACCTCGTCCTCCCTGACGAAATCATAAACCTTCCGAAAGTTGTCACACAGTTAATCTTCCATATCCGTCACTATCAATCCTTTGAATTGATTGTGTTTTTTTCATCCCTCCCTTCCTCTCTATATATTCTTAGAAGCCCCTTTAACACATGAACTACTAGCCTGAAACTGTCCGGACATTACCTCGAGGAGCTATATGTTTGAACGCAAATGTCTGAACCAGTTCGCCCAGACATTTAACAGACTTTACTTTGCCAGTTCTGTAGTTCAAAGTCCATGTAATGTCCGATTAAGAGCATGTTTATATAAAGCAGGTCACTGAATTCAGAGCGATCGAGTGGGTTTTGCCTGTATATTCCTTTGCACATTTTCTTTGATTATTTAGATACGTCCATACAGCTGTAGTAATGATAACCGGCCAAAAACATGATCACTGATGAGCCGTACTCCTCCTCCTGCACGACCAACTGATCTGAGTAGTTCCATTTTCAGACAATCTTCTGTTGTGTGCTACATTTGTAAAAGGGCAACTCATTTTGTATGTGAAAACAGCTCAATTCACATTGTCGTTGCTCTGACAGTTTTCACCATCAGAGCATCTCTTTATATCAGAGCCTCACATTTCATGTCGCTTTGCTTTTCACTCTTGATCTGCATTTGAAAATGTACACTGACTCATCACACCAGCTTGAGACTGCAGCTTCATCTCCAAAGATCGTGACACAAATGCTCTCGACAGACCTTGTGGCCAACTCTGAATTAGTGATCAAAAGCGTTTTCTCACTGATTGGAGCGTGGAGCGTAAATTAAACTTAATGGAGAGACACAACGCTGATGCAGCTCGACCTCGTGGCTAAAAGCAGCGCTGACTGCGATTGATTTGACAACACACAAATAACAAACCATCTGCAATCTCCAGGCTTCTTGCTGTGCCCTGAATGTCAAATTCACAGCTGGGTCTGCTGCAAAGACCTCTCCATGTTATCATCAGCATCCTCACATGCACTCCCTGACGCACGCACGCACGCACGTTCAGTCCTGAACTTACAGTTGGTCCTGTAGCTCCAGTACGATGTACTCAAGCTGTTCTTTCTCCAGTGAGTGGGAGAGGTGTGTGTCTGCCAGGCTCTGCTGAAGGGCTTTGTTATGAGATACAGCCTCTGACAGCTGGGCTTCTCGGAGACGAACCAGCTCTTCCAGGTAACCCTGAGACACAGCACATGGACAGAGCAAACATCCTCTGTTTTTCCATTTGTTTGTTTGCTGCCATCAAGGCGCTGCTGTTTGAATTGCACAACTGAAATCTTTGTTTTGGCTCAAAGCACATTAAATAACCAGAGAGTAGAGGTAGCCGTGAATGAGTCACAGAGGCAAGAAACATTACAGAGGCTGTATATGTGAGAAATACCTGGCATTTCCTCCCAGCACTTCACAATTCCAGCCTCTAATTGTCATGCAGACATCAAGGAAAATGTCACACTGGTATATATTACCATACAATTTGTTTATCCCAAAATAACAGTAATGTCACATGCACACAAGCGTGCGCGCACACACACACACACACACATAGGTGTTACCTTCTGCTCCAGAGCCATGCGATACTTCTGCTCAAAGCGTTTGCACTTGGTGACCAAGTTGCTCTGCTCAGTGAAGATGGAGGCGGCGGTGGCCATTTTGTCGGGGGTGCTGCTCTCACTGCCGCTGCTCCCCATTGTCCTCATCTCCTCCTCGTCACTGCTGATGCTGTCCGCACTGCACGAGGAACAAGCAAAGAGGCAGACTTCAGCAAAGATGAAGTCTTGCTTTTCGTAGATTTTTCAACAAATATGCTGTAGATGCCGACGTAAACATCATGCAAAGCTGCTGTTATTTTCAAGTTGTTTGGAGACTGAGTGGAGGGCAGTGGATATGGCAAGTTAAGCATAATGTCCAAAGAACTTACGAGAACAATAGCACATTTGTGTTATATTATTCTTACCAAAAGAAGTCAACAGCAGTCCTGTCATTCAACTGAACATGACCCCTGAACATCATGATCAGGTTTATGAGTATTTTTTTTGCAAAATATGACAAAAACGTAACATTGTGACATGAAAAAAAAGAACATATGGGAATGTGTTTCCAACCTGCCTGTAAACATTACCTGTTTATTGAACAATACTGGCTGAACCTAACTGCTGACAATACACTGATGACAAACTGTGCGATGAGGAGAATTATTAGAATACCTCTGAGTGAACTTCAAGTAAGGCGTGTAGTCGATCACAACGGGGCAGCTGCCGTCCACACCCTCTCCTTTCAGACAGAAGCTAAAGAGAGAAGACGGGATGGAAAATCAAAGCACAGTCTCTTTTTTTAGCTGGTTCACAGCTCGATATTCATATTGAATAATTTAACTGGACATCAAGTGATGCTCAGTGACATGACAGTGTTCTTGCATCGTTCCCCTGACCTGAACTGTCCAATCACCTTGTTGTAGAGATCCTTGAGAGTTTTACTTTCTTTACTTCATGGAGGTTTTGCCAAAATACTGACTGACTGTATAGTAGCTGAAAACACAGACGCCACACAGACGATCTCCAGTGAACGTTCTGTGTAACTTCCAAAACCAACAGGCTGCAACAAGGATGATTTGTGTTGTATCTTATATTCATGATCAATTCTCACTTTGTAGAGACTTTAAAGGGTTTTTTCTGTCTGAGTCCAAACAAAAACAATTCATTGTTTACATTCAATGATGTAACATAATCCAACATGAAAACTTTTAAGGGAAGTGGTTAATTTCACCTGAGCGCCTTTAACATTTGTCCACGAATGTCCAGTGTTATATAAAAATGTCCAAACTAGTGAAGTGAACCCATCGACAGCTTTACCAAATGTGAGATCTCTTCCACTTATCTCATCTGAGACAGTATCAACACGTTGTAGTAAATACAATTACATTTGTCCCACCTTAGTGAGCATGAGTTTGTTTATGTAGAGACAGAAATGTTGAATCTACTTGATGTTTATTTTTAAGGACGATGTAGTGTTCAGCTAATGTCCCATTTAGTGTGTTTAATCTACCGTTGAGGAGCTTGCAGGTGTTGGGTATGTGATTTATTATTTGAGGCGTTCTCTCGTGACCCATCACATAATTCTGCAGCGTTTGCAAGTGATGCCCCTGTGTCAACTCTCTGGTCTCGTTGGATCTCTGGTAGTTGCCTTATGTTGCTTTAAAAATCCTTTAGAAAATGATGACCACCAGCCCGCATCACTGTAATTTACTAAAGCTTACTACTGAGCTGCAGATGCATTAGTCTGAAACACTGCAAAATTATGTCACGCGGCTTCGGCCAAAGTCTAAAAAATCTGGTATTTCAGGTATTCCGTCTAGGTTCTATATATTCTGCACTATTTCATCTATTGTGATTTTCCATCAGTGAGGAGAAGCGGCTTCTCATTCCATCCGCATTCGTATTCTCAACTCTATTAAGATGAATGCCTGCGGCTCACCCGCTAAATTGGTAAAGAGATTGTTACATTTCTGATTCTACTTTGCCAAAATCCACCACGTGCAGAGAAAACCAAACACTGGCTTTGCAACGGGGAGAGAAAGCAGGACTGAAGAACAACAGTAAGAAATGGCGGAATGCGAGGGGCACCTGAAGTCGATGGTGTTCAGTCCGATGAGTGTGTCTGCCAGCAGCCCCGCCTCCTCTCCCAGCATGATCGCTCCGTCTTCGTAAAACCTCCTTCAGTCATACACAAACATGTGCGTACATTATTATGCATTCAGCTCACACTCCTCCACAAATCAACTGACTGGGAATTAAATACAAAGTGGGGCAGACAGTTGCAGCTGCAGATGTGCAGTAAGTACGAAAGAAGATATAAATGTATCCTGCAGCACACTGGTGCTGGAGACAGACCAATCCTACATGCACTTGATTTGATTTAGTTGAGCATGAAACTGTATGTACAGTATATGAACAACATTAAAGACCTGGTCGTTTTTAAGTCCCTCAGTGCAGATGAGATGTACTCAGATAATCTTTTCTCCATCAGGACCACTCTGATCCACGCCCTGCCCTGCAGAGAGAGATACCAGTGTCACTGAGCTGAGTGGAAGCTTATATCACATAAATAGACAACCAGCAACACAGGATATTCAGGATAGTAATAGGAGTCTGCAGCCCTGATAGTTGCCCTGTGAAACTATACGTAGGCACAGCAGGGCTTTGAGCTAAATGCTAACATCAGCATGCTAACATGCTCACAATGACATGATGTTAACATTAAGCAGGTGTCATGTTTATGTTAAAATGTTAGCATGTTTATGTTTGAATGTTTGCATGCTAGCATTTGCTAATGAGCACAAAAAAACAAGTAGCAGCTGAGGCTGATGGGAATTGTGACTCGTGACCTCGTGATTGCGCTGGATTGAACTGAAAAGTAGTGACAGAAATGGTCATGAAATCAAAAGTTAAGTAATTTTACTGTGTATACTTATTCAGGAAGTCACATTGTGATCAAGACCTGGTTTACAAACGAGACCTGAGTGCAGAATTAAAAAAGTAAAACAAATAACGACAAAGCAATATTTTATCATCAAGTGACTAGATTAATTTAAAGCCATTCAAAACACAAAATGTATCAATTAAGGAAAGTGGCCTCAAGGGCAGGGATGACAAAAAATACATGAAAAAAATGGTAGTAATGAAATGTGAGTAAATTAACAAATAGAGTGACAAAATGTCAATGGATTTGATAAACTTGATTGATATTTTGATGTTCTGATGATTAGCTGGGCTATGTTACTGTCTGCGGTCCATCAATCACAACAAAATACATTTATCATTTACAGCAAGCAATTTCTGTTACTTCCAAAATGTCAATAAAAATCCACATGTTGTTGATCGTTGTTGGTTTTTATATACATGTTTATGTACTCCTTGTTTTACCTACTTTTATGTACATAATACTTCCATGTTTAATTCTACCTTACATCGAACAGCTCTGTGGTCCTTGTTCTGTTCTTGTCAAATTCAAAGAAGTCTAATTCCTTTTTAAAAAAAAAGCTGATTCTGATTCTATTGAAACTGCAAAGCTGGTTTTGTTTCGATTCATGATAAGAGTTCATGACCTGAGCATGTGTGTGTGTGACTGAAGTCTTTTTTCTCACCTACAGCCTGACTGCAGAGCAATATTAGCTCCGCTTGTTTGCTCTCTTGCCCTCGGGGGAAGACTCAGTCACATTTTATGAGCATGTGTTTTCTTAATATGTTTTTGACTTTGCTCCCTTTGCTCTATTGTAAAGCAATAATAGGATAAAGCACAACAAGCTAAAGCTCAGAATACGTTTGGACTCAAAGCAAAACTAACTTTTCTGTTTTAATTTCAATGCTCTGTTGGCTTTCAATAATTTTTCTTCCTCCTTGCCGCCTACATTAATTAAATCTGAACCCTGGACAGTTTTATCCTCACTTTGGCTCTGGATGATCGCACGTTCTCCATGCTCTCGATGCTGCGGATGCAGTTATGAGGGACTTTACTGCAGGCCGTTTTTATGTAATCCCAGAAACTCCGAGGGCTCTCATAGCCAAACCAAGTTGTCTGACCTGATGGAAAGAGAGAAGAAAAACAGAGGTTTTTACAAGCTTTAGTCTACGTTTATAGTGCTCATGAAGGGCTTTGTTAACCATAAATTACACCTAAGTGATATTAATGGTGCACTCATTAGACTTAATTTCTTTTAGTGGTTGTTAGGTGGAAGACAGACAAAGACAGGTCAGGCCTGGTTTCAGTCTGTAGTTTAAAAATAGGAAAACACTATGTATGACGCTAGGAATACTTTCCACCAGTGTCCGTATACGTGACACTAATCTAAATAAAAGGAAATGAAATGATGGCAGCTATCTAAACTTGTGACCTTAAGAGATGAGTCATTGTAATTTCACATTCAAATTTTGCATGTCTGGGTTCTGATGGGTCAGCGGTAAAAATACACATAACCACAACTTCCTCTGCTCCGAACAATCAAATGATGTGGTAAAGTAAAACTAGTATTGCATTCTGTAGTTATAATATCGCACATGTGTTTAAAGTCAGTTTTGGTGCCGGTTATGCATCTGCATGTATGCGTGAGGGTGAGGATGAGAAGAGGGTTGTTTTTACCTTTGAGTCGATGACTGAGGATGTGCTCCAGGATGGAAACAAAGTTAACGAACTCTGGAGATGAGTCATCTATCGTCTCAAAACAGGAGCGGTCCAGCAGAGTCTTCACCGAAAACCTGAACACAGAATAGGACATGCACATACTGATATAAGGATCAGCTACTGGACGTGGCTTAAACGGCAACTTCACCAATTTTACACATAGAGAACACAGTAAAGAGGATGTCACCTCACGCGTTTATTCTTATCTTGTTCTTAAAGATTAAATGTACAACTCAAAGACTGTGAGGAGCTTTATAAGCATTTAGGAGGGTCTCATGAAAAGATCCTGCTGCTTGCATTGTGGGAATTGTAGGATCCTGTCTTTTTAGAGGTTGACATATGCTAAAAAGTCAGGATATAGATTGACTATTCTTTGTTTTAAATCTGAGTCCCAACTTCATGGAAGTGGGCTTCCTTTAAAATGTGTGAGTGACATATCCACATTTTCTCTGACGCTGACATTTAAAGGGGCTCAAACGTCAGCTACTGTTGCTCTCTGTTAATGGAGGGAAGAGAGGCACTGAGTCAAGAACATGCATGAAGCTGCATCCTTTGGACTATCGTGGAAAATCCGAGCTCCTCGCAAATCCACGGACCAGCAGCACTAAACAACTTAAACAAATTGTCAACAGGCTCACATATGGCTCATAATAAAGTGACTTATACATATGAATCAATACAAAATGTTACATAGAGTCTCCTTAAGTATCCAGAGTGATAAACTGCTCTCTTTGTTGCTATTCTCAGACTTGAATGATGTCACAGATGAAGACACACTCAGACTGGTAATGCACATTTTAACAAATGCACAGAAGACCAAACAAACAAAAGAAGAATCGCCTTCATTAACACAACTGAAGTATATTTTCATCACTCTGAACTCTCTTGTTCTCACTAATCACAAGAGACCAAAAAATAAACACATCTAGCCTTCACAGCTATAAAGAGGCTTCAATCAATCTCCTGTGATTGATCCCAGTCGTAGCGCGCCGCCCACTATGACCGTCACGTGCACCGACCGACTCCACTTAATCTGATTTCAACTAATTAGACAGGAAGGAGAGTAAACTGACAAGGCTGCCATGTGTGTGTGTGTGTGTGTGTGTGAGTGAGTGTGTGTGAGTGTGTGTGTTCAGAGAATACTGCCAAAATGTGCGGAGCTCTTAACGTCAGCCAAATAATCCGACTTCATATCTCTCTATCTCGTTGCTTAGCAGCACGGTGACCACAATGTGTCTTCCTGTGAAAGAAGACAAAACTGATTGATTTCATCTCTATTCCCATGAATAAGAGAAGGAGCATTAATCACATATCATGCATATTAACTATCAGACACTGTGAGGAACAACCCTGCTCTGTACAGCCAATTAGACGGACTGATTCACATCTCTGGACTCAATGTGAGAAAACCGAAATTTCCTGATATAATCTGTGATTCGAAAAAAACCCTGTATATTATTCTGCTCATATCCACTAACGAATAATGAAGTTTGGGACACCTGCAGCAGAAGACCCCCCCCCC
>OMLP01007584.1:2276-18552 GCA_900302685.1 Spondyliosoma cantharus | reverse complement strand
TTTTTTGCCTCACTTCGAGCTGCTAAATGTGGATCTGCATCGTTTTGCCCATTTTCACATGTTCCAATGACATCTGAATTAATTTGGCTTCTAAATATTGCTTCATGTATAAAGCAACTCCCAGGAAGCATTTAGTCTGTAAGCCTTGGAAACTAGGTGTTTGGCCTAACTAAAGTGTTTGTTTCCTGCTTATGAACCATATATCTTTGTTTTGCTGAACCGCAAGCTGACAGTATTGTTCCACCCCCAGTAATTGAATTGGAAAATGTGTCATTTTAGTGCGAGCATATAGATCTTGTTGCAGCGTCGGAGCTGTCACTGTAGAAACCACTGTTGAATTATTACACAGGCAACCGAGTGTCAAGTTTACTCGTCAGAGGTCGACTCGGTGTCGTTCAGTCTTTAAGATCTGCCGTTGTCTTTTCATCCAGTCCCATTTTTATTGACTTTGCTGAAGAATTGCTGTAGCCAAAACCAATATAACACAATAGCTTAAAGAAAAAGGTGCTTGTTGAGATCATGCACTGTGCAGATGACTGATGACACATGCTGACTTACACAAGGCGCCTCCAGGTTTGGTAAGTGCAATACTGTAGCTCCTGTAACTCTGAACTAAACATACCCCATGAGGAACTGTTGTCACAATGTTTCACTCTGAGCTTACTCCAGCTGCCTCACATACTCTACATTTTAACACCGACACAACAGATGAAGGATCAGTGGCTTTTGCTTTTGCCTTCCCATTGTTCTTCCTGTGTACAGTTAGTTTGTCACACTGTTACTTTCTTTGTATCCTTTTGGATTAGATGCAATTGTAAGACGTGACTCTACATAGACGAGTAGTTGACTCCCATAAAGTAGCACGTGTGTAACATTTGCAGTGAGATGCTCTTCAGCGGATAGGATCACACCCGTTGTCATGCATGTCGTGGCCTTGTGAGCGCTTTAGGTCATTGCGTTCATTTGTGTGTACATGAGCAAATGTGGAGATACAATTTTAAGAACAAGGTTGCGTGCCATTTGCTGGATATTCTATTCAAAGTGGCGTACAGCACCATGGCACACTGAGGGAGAAAATGTTCCAGTTCTGTGGCTGTTGCTGCAGCAGGCAGGGCCACTGCTGTATTAAAGCAGCTTTAGTATTGGGGATGGGCTTCAGGCCAGGCGCACTGCTGCTAACTGCTACGTAGTACACCGGCAAGCTAGTAACCAAAAATGTGTACTTGCCAGAAAAGCCTTCCATACATCCTCTTCTCTTTCTTTCTGTGCTTCCACAGATTAACTACACAGACTTGAAATGGAGGATTGTGGTGGGGGGGGAGATGCAGTCGCTGCCCTTCCGGTGTCCTTCATGGGACCTTATTTCAGCAAAGATATGAGTGGTGGTTAAAGTTTAGGGATACATGATTTTTTTGAGCCCATTGCACTTATTACGCATTACACAATTACATATATGATGTCAAAAGTGGAAGTCAGGAAAACCAGGTAGGTTTAAAGATAGCAAGTATTTCGTTTTGTGTGACACTGCTCAGTGAACCACATCGTCTTGCGTCACCAACACCAACATGGCCGTCGCACTGCTGCAGGAAATGGGTGAAAAAGGGTGAAAATCCCAACAAACCTGGCCACCGCTGCAGTTACCTGAAAGGGGAGTCAGTCGGTTTTGTCAGCTTGTTAGTATACAGGACTGGCTCTACAACGTAGCTACTGTACCTACGACGTCACATATATAGTCTTTCTTATTATGTATTTCTAAAGTCTTATTCTTCAACAAATTTCATGACAAACTGCGACTTTCTTCACATTTAGAATTGTCTTTTAAATTGATTGATTAAACATCATATGTGTAATTCATGGAACAATTCAAATGGAATCAAGAAATGATGTCTGTCACCATTCAGTACCACACATATAAACATGTTGACAGCCAATCAGAGAGGCAGACACCATTTCATGCTTCCAGTCACACCAACTGTTGGTTAATTTAACGTTGCCAGTTAAACTAACCTGTACTTCTCTTTACTGTGGGAGGAAATCTTTTCCTTGTTCTCTTAATTCCTTGACTGTGAAATCCAAGGTCAGAGGCCTGCGGCTGTGTCAGGTGTACTGGGCAGCTTGGGATTGGTAAATTTGGCCAGTGAACCTGCAGGACCTGAAGGCGGGTAAGCCAGGACAGGATATTGTCTCAGTAAGCTACTTGAGTAACCGTTGGTCGCAGCTCCCTCTGTACTGTTTGTGTAGCTTAGATACGCTGGAGCCTGTAACAGTGCTGTTATATGAAGGTAGGTTATTAAACCACCTGCAATGGAAACAAATGTTGAGCACCTGTGGTCATACTCGTATTCCACCTCTGGAAAACTCAAGGATTCATACAGTGATGGTACCTGGTTCGGCAGGAGACTTGCATAGTGAGCAAGCCTTGTTCTTCTTCAGGTAGCTTTTCCTGCCTTATATTCATAATGTGTGCATGAAAGTCTACAAACAAACACTCTGAGCCCTTAAGCCCATAAAGCCTGACGTTTCAGCCATTACCCCTGGTCCTTGTGACACTGGTGTTAAATGAGAGAAAGGTTTTTTTAGACTAATGAGTGGCCTGAGCTGTGCTGGCAAGCACATAGCTCTGCTGCTCATACAGCCTCATTGTGCCCTTCTCACACCCTTGACAGACGCTCTGAAACAGGAAGAAAAAGAGCTTGCCTGCATGTGTGTGTGTGTGCACGCATCCCTGTGTGCACGAGCCCTAATTAGTCCCTGGACTGTGTCTTCTGCACATGTGTCTTAACAAAGGAGGAAGACAAAGCAGAGTCTATGTGGAAGTGTCATATTCTATTTAGTCTAGCTCATTGCATGCAATAAAGGAGTCGGTGCAGTCTAATCCCCTAAGCAGTGCAAATAGTGTCCGGAACCCCTGCCTCTGTCACTGCTGCTACGCCCCAAATGCACACGTACACACAACATTCAGCCAACACTGGGTAATAGGTTGTTTTTGACAGTAGGGGGTATTTAATGTCATAGCGGGTCTTTGAAATACTTTGACCAGGATGAAACATAATCGCAAGCATCAAAAGCTCAACCTGCTTCCCTTTCCTGTCCTCCTTTCTTCTTTTTGTATTTCGCGTTACCTCACGGCGAGTTCACCTCCCCACTCTCCATCATCCCCCTTCTTTCATCTGCCATTTTCCCCTTCCCTTCTTTGCTCTGGGCTTCCTCCCTCTGCCTCATGTCTCACAGATGTGATTAGAGGCACTCAAAATCAGGAAGGAACGGCAACAATCCTACCAGTGAGTCGGAGGTCGACGTCGAAATAAATACCCAACCTGTAAAAAGAAACGTAGCCCCTGCTGGGTATATCTTTACCATTCTTAGCACCCCGTCACGTTCTCCTCTCTTTCGCCCTCCCTCAACTTCCAATTTTCATTAACGGGCAGGTGACATGGAAGATTAATGTTTGAATTAATCACCCACAGCATGCTGTATTTAATCATTCTTTACATCCTTACATGCCATCAAAATATGAAGGCGGTCGCCTCGCCTGGTCCGGTGTGTGATGCTTTAGATTCAACCAGCTGCTGCAAACAAGCGAGTCCATTTTATTATTTCAGCCTTTTCACTGAACAGTTAATCAGCTGCAGCCCTCAAAGGTTTAATTTTGTGAATGTTGGTGTGAAATAAACAAGCCAGGTTTATTGGATTATTTTATCGTTGATTACGCTGTTGTGTATTTTGTAGATTAGTTGGTGGTCTATAAAACGCCCAAGATGACAATCCTCAAACGCCAAATGAGTTTCCCTGTCATGGAGTAAAGAAACCAGGATACATTATCAAAATAGTTGTTGATTATTTTAATAGTTGACTTCTAATCAATGAATCAGTTAATCATTGCAGCTCTACTGTTTTCAGAGTATTATGCTACTAAGACAGTGAACTTCTCCTGGTGATTCACAGCAGCTCCTGCTCATATAAACTCATGATAAACTATGCTAAAGGTCATTCCGCTCATAAGGAGAAACATTTCTAACAAACAACACTAAATGAAACTGCAGGCCATGCTTATCTAATCTAATATGCCCAAATTGAGTTCCGTGCCTCCAACAACAGCAACAGGGATGATTCCATCGTCTGATTTACTTGATGTGTGCACAGCCTCTGATCCACTGAGTCCTTTTTGATGAGTTCAAATTTGATGATGCTTTCACACCAGCAGCAACGTCCTGGTACATGTAGGTCAGTCCAGTACATGTTTGTTTATTCAGAGTCAGAAGTTCAAGCCTCGGTAGAACAGATCAATCCATCATGTTGGTATCGACGGTCATGATAGAAGAGGGGCGTGTCACACTTTTTAAATCCTTTCACTTTTAAACAGACTGCTGCTCATGCTGATTGTATTTTTACTGTTTATACACTGACTGAGCTACACTTCACTCCTGCCTGCGTCGTGCTGCGTCTTCTATGTTTATACCTCTGGCCTTGGGTTAGCGTGGGCAAGCTTTCACGGATACACATGATTTGGACTGCACTGTGTGCGTTTCTCGTCTGCAGCTTGTGTGTGTGCGTCCGTCCGTCCGTCTCTGGAGGTGACAAGCGACCATGACACTTTGTGTGTACGTGTGTGTGCGAGTATCAGCGTTTATCTGTGCGCGCCCTACAATCTGTCAGGGATGAGTACTTTGCTGGTCAGCTGGCCAGTTGTTGAGAGAGAAGGACGCACGAATCTGATGATTAATCACCGACTGCACCGCTCCCGGCTAATGCTTAGCAACTGCAGAGCGCCGTCCTGGCCTCACGTCCATCTCAGCCACAAAATGAACTCCCATTCTCTTGAAACAATGTGATGGGATTACAATGCGATACCACAGCTGCTAAAATAAAACAAGGCGGTACAGTAAAAATACTACGCTTTTCTGCTGCCTATATTTGTTTGGGTGCTTGCCTATGCTGGGATATACTCACCAGTGGCGTATACTTCCCACAGTAACCAGTCCTTCACTTTGTCCTGCTTTCCTGTCTTTGAATGTTTGGTTTAATTGACCTAAAGCAATACCCTAAGTCCACATAAGATACTGAGGCGGATATGAGAAATAGCCGACACAGTCTGGCCTCCGTCCCTGTGTTGATATTTGTTTTGAGGGAGAGATCGGCACTGGGTGTGTTCTTCTTAACATGTCATGTCTGTTTTAGCATGTTCTTTCAGTCAGTGTGGGAAATCTGCACCAGCCAGGATTGCTGGTAAGAATTTGGCTACAGCTGGGAAGTTTGGCTTTTACCAGCAGCCAGTGTGGCTGACGTCCAACCAGGCTCTTTGGCTGATCAGATAGTAAAAGTAGCTATTGGATTTTTGGGAGCCACTGCAGACACCAGGCAGTAGATAAAAAAAAAAAAAAAAGTCAGCCTCCCGTCCGACCGACCCTTGTCATGTGCCTCACTGACGCGGCATGTCTGTTTTTCTGAACCCTTTAGCATTTGACCCCTGTGGAGTTCATGGTGTAATGCAGTACACTATAAGCTTCTCTTCCCCTCAGGAGGTTTTGCATTCAGACTGTTCTCCACAGACATTAGCCCGCAGTTTGACCTGGTTCGTGGATAAATACTGGAAAGGTAAGGCATGGCTACATTTGTTTGGAGGACAAAGTGGTGAATGGCCGTACAAATAGGTTACTTACAGGCTGACAGACACGTTGGCTAATTCTTGTTGTGCAAGGCCGGCTCATTATCAGTCAAGTTGAGGCCAGAGCTGCTCACACGCGGTTGTGTCAGGAGGTTTTTCAGGCTTTTCAGGAGAGGTGAATTCAACATGAAAACTGCACATTCATCATCAGCACATTTAACCTGGCAACATCAGCCCACTATTGTCAACTTTCACCCATTTTTGCTTGAGAAGGATGTGACTTCAAGTCTGCACAATAAACAAATTGCAAGTCTTTATCAATCAGACGTCGTTGTCAGCTGTTGCCACACGTGACTGGATGAACGCACCGCTGGCTTTGCTGGCGCCGGTGTTTGCTTCTGTTTTTTAAACTTGTATAAACACGGCAGCTCTTCACATTGAGTTGCTAAATAAAGTTTAGACGCCGTTGCAGCTTTTTAACACCCCTTGTTCACAAGATTAGTAAGCTTCAAGAGGTTGTGGGCCATGTCACCAACTAAAGCCTCCCTGATTGGTCTGTCAGCATCAGGTCATGCTCAGTCAACTCTTAAGGGGATGATTTTCAGACATGAATCTCGTCGCAAAAACTGAGCCCGAAGAGATGTTCCGATACTTGAGCGAGCTCTCTTTCTCGATAGGGAGGTTTTTACTGGTGTGAAATTGCTTGTTTGCATTTTAAAAATTACTGCTTAGAGTTCTGTTTTGACAGTATCTCTGCAAATAGTTGAGCATCGGTTTCTGCAGTTGATATTTCATTTATAATTTTTTTTTTTTTTGTTCCAGCTGTAGCGGTTGATAGAATAGATATGATACACAAGTTAAAAAAAAAGTTATTTCAGTCGTGACCAGACAGTTGAGGAAAAAAAGACCGAATCGTGACTGAACGTTTTAGTCATGACGCTCACCGTACTGGACAACAGAAGAGTCCAGAAGAGTCACCGGCTCTGTGTGGTGTGAGATCTCTGACGCATAAAAGAGGAATAGAAATCTTTTTTTAAGGTATTTCTGCTTTTAAGGTGGCACGCATCTGGAGTCCTGACTGGGATAAATGGGGAAGAGACAGAGGAACGAGTGAGACAATCAATCCCGTGATGCTGGGGCACATGAGACCTTCAGTGCCGACTCTAAAAAGTAAACAAGACGGACTTCATGTTGTGGTCTTAAGCAGCAGTGTCTTGTGGGTATTTTGGATTGAGGAGAACCAGAGGAGTTGATCAGTTTGTCAACAAGTTGTTGTCAGCGGCTGCATATTTTGTTTGGTTGAGGTGGAGTCGAGACAGAAGCCTTATCAGCATGACACTTGGAGTGTGTGTGTGTGTGTGTGTGTGTGTGTGTGTGTGGGCACATGTTCTTGGTGTGTGCGCATATTTTTTGTGTACACAATTTATGGGTGTTTACGCACACAGAAATATTTCCAGTATGGCTGGTATGCCAAGGATGCTCTTGTTTTAGGCAACAAAGCTGTCTGTCAAGAAAAGGCTCGGCCCTGCTCGGATCTGCTGCGTGTTGTATTGTTGCCTTCTGAGAGTTTACAGCTTCGTTAGTTAGTCGTTTAAAGGAGCACTATGTAGTTTTCATAGACTGATTTACTTTGTCTTAATGCCTGAACAAACTAAATAAACAAACTCTTCTTTGTCATGACTGAATAAACAAATTGTCCTTAAAGGAAACAGTTTCACACTGTTTTACTTTGTTCTTTGTTTATATTCGGCGGACCCTGCCGCCTTTCTTACTTCAAACTGTCTTCTGTTATATATCGTGCCCCTTTAAGTTACTAATTAAAAGTAGGGATGTTGTTTTAAACATAAATAAAATAGAAGGTGATAATTTGCAAAATTTTTTTTTTGTCATATAATCAGTTGAGAACAGACTTTGCAAAGACGATGTATTTAATGCTTAACCTCATGAACTGCATTGCTTGATTTTTTTTAATGTTTTAGACAGAATTCCAACTTATTTGGAGTCAAGGTTCAAAGAGAAAGAGACGTGTGCGCTGACAACAGAAATGAGATTTAATTAAGAGTTTGTCTTATAAAAAAATCCTTGTTACATTTCTCACCTGTGCCATTGAGAGGGCTGTATGAGCTCCTGTTTGGTGGCTAGAAAACCAAAACAGGCAACTGAAAAATAAACCCTGAAATAAAATCTTTTTAATAAGGTTGATCCAACTTCCTTTTTATCTCAGTATTTACTTGGAGAATATATTAGTGAATCACTTGAGATTCCAGTGATGCTTATGGGAAACTAGGGCCCTCTTCTAATTTGTTTTGTTTGTCACTGCTGCTATTTAGGCCAATGCCAGAAGTGTCAGAATCTTAAAGCAGGAGGCCAGCATGCATTTATATCCCTTTTTATCTAAGCAAGGATGAAAGAAGTATTTCACCTATTGATTGAAAATGAAGTGACCTGTCATGTCTTTTGTATTTTTCTCTGAAAAGAAAAGAATGAAGGGAAATCCTTCATAAATAACAGAGAAAGTATCTGGCTGCTCCTCCTTTATTCATCTCCCGAATGCTCAGGCTATGTTTAGTAGAGTGTGTAGCAGCCAGAGTTGCAAAGCAGTATATTTTCTTGTGTAAATTAACTTCAATGCTGTCTCCTCCTCCTGTGTGTGTGTGTGTCTGTGTGTGTCTCTGTGTGTGTCTGTGTGTGTCTGTGCTCTTTGGCCATCTTAGGTTAATTGAGGCAATGCCACATAAAGAGATGTAAATAAATCTAAATGCTCCTGTTGCTCCCGTGAACCTGCTGGTCAACTGTTCAAAGAGGCTCGGAGCAGATGAAGAGAACTAACGAGCGTTTTTTTCTCCTCTCTTTAGGAACGCACCAGGTCGTTCGACAGCTTCAACATGAACACGCTGGAGAGCTCCCTGATCGACATCATGAGGGCTGAGCAGGACACCCTGAAAGGTGATGATGTCACCTGTCAGTCAAGCACACGAAGCGCTCTCCAGACGAGTAGAAGTGCTGCCGTTATCATTTTACACTCTGTTACAGGATATTTTTAGCACAGGTGGACGTAATTGTCACCACTCGCATGCTTAAGGACATGACACATTCATACATGATTATTATCACTGAGGGTGCACTTATTGTTTAGCACCTCTTCATCCATAGTATGTGTCAGCGTACTTAGAATGAGTTCAAAATAGGGTTATGCAATATGATGATATATATCGTATTATTATAGAAAATCATCTCATGTTTCAAAGTCTGCTCTGGAGTTGATACTGTAATTTGTAACTATGATACATTCCCTTGAAAAAAATTATATTCAATACCATTTTTCGGTATTGCAAAGAAAACTGACACAACATTGAGGGCATACAAATTAATATGTTTATCAAAAGATAAATACAACAAGTCTCAAAAATGACATTAAGTTACGACTGTTATCTTCTTGGCGCGTCGAGGAGAACAGCAGAATGATTGTAGGGAACATTTAATAGTTTTTTTATAGAATAATTTATTTATTTTTTCTCTATAAAAATAATGTGAGTGAGTCAAATTGTTGCCAGAGTAAAGAGAGTGTATCGATGCTGCAGAAATATAAGTATTGAAACTGTTAATATATGTATCTATATTTTATTATTTATCGTTTATTTCATTGTGTGCTATTTACAGCAATATCTTTTGTTATTGAGACAAAGCTTTAAGTTCTTCTACACACGAGCATGAAGGCAAAACAAATAGATATGGAGGAGAGTGAACATGACACAAAACAAAGAAGGACTCGAGCCGAGACGAGGCAGAGGGTGGACTTGGATTTAGAAAATAGAACTTTGCAGATTATCCAGCACACTGGTCCCACAAAAGACTCAAACCCACTGACCTCTTTCAAATACGCTAAGATAAACTTTGTTATCTCCCAGGAGCCAGCCGTGAATAAAAACAATAATCGTCACACACACACACACACACACACACACACACACACACACTGAAGCACCCTCAGTCAACACACAGGAGGGACACAAAATGATATGAGGCTACGCAAGAATTATGTCAAACAGTACTGACAGAGTGTACGGATGAGAACAGCCGAGTGCTCAAAACAAACCAGATGTTGCAAGAGGCTTTTTCCAGTGGCGCCTTTTTATAGTTTTTTAATATTTTTACATTCGGTCACATACCTAATTGAGAATTTTAAATAATGAAATACCTATTATTTTTAATGTATACAAGTCAAAATGTAAAATGCCTTTTCCTGTGGTTCTTTTTATATAAACTACTTGGCCACCGAACTGATATAAAATGTGCTATATATCGGGGCTATCTTGATATTAAAGACCTTCATCAGGATGTGAGAATTAGGACATATGACACAGTCCTGCTTTCAAAATGTATGTTGAAATCTGCAAAATAACAATCAAGCCTCCAACAACCCTCTGTGTTATAGCAACATATGAACCATAATAGAATTAAATGTGAATGGACCCTACGCTTTCGAAAATTCACATCAAACATGCCTGATAAAGATAAGTGTGTAGCATGACTGGATCTCATCGGCCAAGCAGCCAAAGGCAGCGTTACACTCGAAGGTAGAGCTGATACACACTCACACTTATTCACAATTTAACGCCTCGATTCTTAGCAGAGAAGTTTCACTTCCTCCTCAGGTCAGACGACGAGACATTGTGTCTTCTTTTGGTGTTATGATGAAGAATAATAAGAAAGGTTAGCCTGCGTAGCAGTCAGCTCACACCTCTCTTCCTCCTCCTTCTCTCTTCTTCCCACTTTGAATTAGAAACAAAAGAGTTTTTTTATCTGCCTCAGTGCGGTGCTGTGAGTATGACCTCTTTCTTGTGCATTTTGAGCAGGAGACGCAAAGAGAGTACGCGTCTGATAGAAGCTTAGGCTCTGTGTTTAAGAGGGGATTTGAGAGAGAGGGAAGGACTCCCACTGATCTGAAGTGAGGTTGTTGGCCATTGTTCGTTTCTAATAATCACGGCTGTGGAGCCTCCCCATTCTAGAGGATGATGACAGTTTTTTTTTTACAGCACAATGACGCACGGTTGTTTCTGTCAACACAAACACAAGTTGCAGTTGTCAGTATTGTGAGGTTTTGGTTGTGTATCTGTTCACACACAGGTACAGGTACGTACAGCAGTGTTCCTGCTCTTTAAACCTCTCCACTGATTTGATAATTGCTGTTGTGCATATTTGCTCACGTGTATGAGCTCAGTTGCCCATTTATTAGGTTCACCTCACTAAAACAATGCAGTCTAATGCAACAGCCCTTCAAATAATCCTTCCTTCATGAAGGTTATAATGTTGATGCTGTTTGGTACATATTGTGTTCTACTGACCGATGTATTTAACCTATCCTCCAGAGATCGATCAATTGTCGGCCTGGACTGTCAGATCGGAGTCTCTGCATTTTACCATCTATCAGACGTTGTGTTTTTTTCCATCCGATTGCTGATAAAATAAATGTATTTAAAAACAGACTGCTTTCAAATGAGGCCGTCTATAGTCCCCAGTCTGTAAATAAAATCTGTAAATAAGTCAGCATTTCAGCCTTTCCGGTTCCCTCTTCCTGAAGTTAAACATGTTCTTGAGTGAGTTCTCAGCTAGATGCCTGAATTAAGGTCTGTGGTTAACACGCGCTTCAGATATTTTCACGGTGTATCTGCCCTGAAAATGCGTGTTTGTCAATCCCTCTGGGGTGGACAGCATGAGAGAAACCGCTGAGTGTATATTCAGAACACATGTATTGGCTAAAAAAACAGAATCATGCATTGGAAACTGGACTCTAACTGACTTTAGTTATTGATTAATAGAGACTAGCCAATGTCCGTTATTGGCTGAATGTGGTTAGGTAACATTGGCCAATGCTAACCCAGACAGTTGTTGAATGCAGCAGGTAGCCAGTGTTGGTGACTGTTTTGGGGGTTGTAACTACAGTAATTACAGATGGGGAGAGCTAAGTTAACAAAAAGGACTGTGGCCAATATTGGCTAATGGCCAACGGGGGAGTAGCTTGTAGGAGTGGTGCTGGTACTCATCACTGTTTGAAAGGAACCTTGATTGATTTGTCATAGACGAGACATCACAATGCAAACAATGAAAATCCAATACAGTTGTTGCATTTCTCTTTATTCCTGATTTAATCATATTGGAATACATGCAGTGTTCAACACAAAACACACAGTTTCACTACCAGAATAACGAGGTGAGTGAAAACTCTGCGCTGCAGACACTTCACCATCACCTCGTATTTATTTCTGCCTCACACCCACAGCGCTCAGCCACATCCAGCTGTGATCTAATGTTCTGCTGTCAAGCCAAAGTAAATCTTCCCTCAATATTAAGAGAATAAGTCTGAAAGGTTAGCTCATTAGCCACGTTTTGGTGTCTTAGAAGCAGCCATGCTGGCACACATTCCTGCGTCTGTTAGATCCAGGAGCTTGGCACCAGCAACAAAACGAGTTCTTCTTCTAAACTGAAGACCACGAGCTTCTGCTTCATTAGAAATCAAACCATGTCGGGTTTTGAAATTATGTTCAAATCGAACAAGTTTAGCAGAAGTATGTTGGCGCCAACTTCCTGTTCAAGCTGTTTATCTTTGCCTGTCTGGCACTGTTTATATGTGAAACAGCAAATTAATGTCCTTTATTCGCAAACCATTCTACTCTTTGTCCAGTTCCATATCACAGCATGTTTGTCTTTCCTCTCACGTCTTTAATTTGACCTCATTTTTCTCATTCTTTTCTCAGCCATTCCCTTCATCACACTACCCCATTCTTTACTGTTTTCACATGATGCATCACACCGTATCTCTTATCTTTTTTTGTCTTGTATCCCTTGGCCTGCTGCTAAATATTATTTTATTTATTCCTTGTTTTCATAATTATATTTTAGGCTTGTACAGCATCGTGCCAAGTGTAGCAGTGACTAAAGTGAGTCCCTTCCTTTCCCCTCACAGCAAAGTAAAAAGTAAAAAAACCCTAATTACAGCAGATTTTCCTTGAGCGCTGACTCCTCTCCAGGCCAACTGTCTCCTGCTCCCTCCTGCTCCCTGTCACCCACATACATGCACATCCACACACAAACATAACAAACACAGACAGCTTGCGTGCACAAGCACATTTAGATGCACGTAATCGGAGCGCAAATTCCTCATTCCGGCAGAACATGTTGAACAAAGTGCGAGCCGTGAAGCCAGAGAACAGGCGAGGCAAAATGTCTACTGTAGAAGTGGCTTTGAATCGCTTCCAGCATTGTCCTGACTGACAGAAAGGATCTCTCTGTTCAGCCACAGCACACACAGCCACACTCGCGCGCACACACAGCACTGCCTTGTGTGTGCTTGTGCATGCATGTGCTTTGACTGCTACTGTGATGTACATGTAGGCAGCCAGCAGCTTGCAAATAAGGTTCACAGAGCGGGCACACATGAGCCCGCGGACACGCAGCGATGTGGCGTGCTTACGTGATTGCACACTTGCTCCTCAGAGACTATTAAAGGCTCTTAAAATCCAATATGATGGGTTGTGCTCAGATGGACTTTGATTTTGGGTGGTGCGCCTACTGGCTCATGTATTACAAAGCTAAATTACAGAGAGAGTTAAACTGTTGATTCTGCAGTGCAGCCTCGAGGACATGAGCTCGTCTCTGTGACCTGTTTTTTGTTGGCACCTCTGATTTTATTTTAATTAATTAAGATTGTTTTAGTGTCAGAGTGAAATGTGATGCCAATAATGTCCACGCTGTGATAAACGGGCTTGATTGTATGGAAACCTTCATTACACTGTGGTATAGTAGTTCAGGAAGCCACGGGTGGTCCGTCCTGGTTTCTGTGGTCTAGTTCTGTTTTATGCACCACATCTACTGAGCACAGTGGGGCTCAATAGGCAGGGTGTGGGGGAGGGGCCAGCAGATTTCCATGTGACCGGGGCATTGGAATGCACCAATCACAGGGCGGTCCGTACCCGTACAACAATGGTTGTACTATTTCAGCTCTTTCATCTCATTATCCCCTCTGCAGCGAGCGGGCCTTGAATAACTTTGAAGCTTGTTTGGCATCATAACATGTATTTGTGTGGGTGTGTGCGTATGCGCGCGCGCGCGTGCGGGTGAGATGAGGCCTCGCAAGTGGCTCAATTTAAAATGCATGATATGAGGCTCAGAGAAAGAGGCGCACAGTGGGAAATGGAGGTCGATGGGAGGAAGAGAGATGCTCAGTGTCCCAGAGATGTAGCCTCTAACAAGACTGATGTGGAAGCAACGCTCGGTTTACTCGTCCCTGTTGTAGACGCTGATGATGCACTTAAAGGGCAGCTCCACCAATATTACACATGTTTACAGGGAGTGCTACTGCATGTGTGGAAAAAAGTAGTATAAAGTATTTTGTGGCTGAAGGGGAATCTGCATATAATCCAATAAATTGCCTCCACTCATGGCCATGTTGCATTGTGGGTAACGTAGGCACCAGTATTTGAAAAACACATGCGGCTTCCTCTGGAGCCACAAAAGGCTTTATACTATTTTGCTTCATAGTATTACCCCCTGTGGAATTTCCCTTTTAATAATAATAGTACACTCTTCTGTACACTATTCAAACGAAAACCTTGATGTGAGCTCTAGAACATCATCACGGTCGAAGCCTCTTGACAAACTACGAAAAGCATAACTGGTAATAGTTCTATCGTTCTCCTCATTTTTAATCTGTAATTTCTGTGGTTGCCATTTTTGTTCAATCTAAAAATGGGGCTGAAGCCGACAATCAACACATTCATTCACAAAGCCATGTGGAGAGGGGGATATTGTTTGGAAAGTCCCATAATATTTCCATCTCCCTCATTCCTCCTGAAACATTCAGACTTAGGTTTGGAATAATGAATCTCGGCATGAAACATTGGTTTGATATATTCGGACAGAAATGTGTATCGTCTGGATTATAAAATAATGTTAAAACTCTCCCTCCGTGTGTCACTGTGTGTGTTAAATGTTTCTGTTCTGTGTCTCCTGATGCAGGTCGTCTGGGGTTCCCCCATCCAGGAGCGGACAACCCTCTGCCTCTTAATGGTACGTACAGCAATCTGCTCTATATATATATATATATTTAGTACAGTTCACAGATAGCTGGATGGGAGGAGTTCACCTTGATTGTTTGCGTCGGGTGACTTTGAAGCTTCGTGCGCTCACGCCCGCCTGGGATTGAATCCAACCAGAACGCTGTGTGTCCCCCACAGCCTCCCCTCTGCTTCGTAAATGTCACCATGAAATAAACATTGACATTTTCACGTTTGTTCTCTTAAAAGCAGTTTTTAACCAAACAAGCATTTCTGTTGATGACCTTTCACAACGGTCCCTCAAGTGAATAGATGGATGAGTGGATGGAGAGGTTTCTGACACCAGTGGAAATTAATGGACACGTAGAGACGGAATGAGATATGCATGAATGAGAATGAGGGAAAAAAAAGACATTAGGATTGGAGTAGCTATATGTAACTTAGCTCAACTAGTGTTATTACTGCCATTGTTCTCTCTGAGTATAAGGCTTTATGTTTGATGGATTACACTTAAGCTTTTTCCTTTATTTCATTTCCTTTAGTGTTTTACATTTATATATTTTATATATATTAAAGAGACAGGAGCTAAAACACAGAGGGACTACAGTGATGCAGAACTGGACAATATAACAAAGCCGATGTGTTTTTTGAGCACTAACGCATGTAAACCTATTCTAGTAGTAACCCAAAATAAAAATACAAAATGAGCCTAAATTGACTCCAAGTTGTCTGGGATTGTTTTGAGGCATGTTGCCTTTTATTTGATTGATACACAGACGGTTAATAGTTAGTTGGTGACATGCAACAAATAATTCACACCAGGGAAGTTGCCATTATGTGTTATTGTTCTCAGGTCAGGCGGCCATGACGCCCTGATTTAAGGGTTTTTTTATGCTCAAAATGAGGCACTACTGTAGCTTTTTGTTTTTGACTCTGTAATATTCTTCCTGTGTTGCTTGTGATTTTAAAAAACTAGTGTGAATACATGTGTAGTTAATTTGATTCCTAGTCACTTGAATTTCCTCACATGTTCCTGGTACACACAAGATGGAAAGCCTGTGTACAAATGACAGTTCCTCTGAGAGATTAACCAGATTTTTATTTAGGCGTCTGACAAACATGCCGCAGTTTCCAACAACAGCGGTTTAATATTGTGCTGCCTCTACTTTGCCTCATTCCCGTATAACCGCGTAGTTGTGGCCTTTGCCTTCTGATCCCGGGGCCAGCATGTAAAACAGGAGAGGGCCAGCAGTTCCTCCACAAGATCGCTAGGTCACATGGTGAGATCACATGGTCAGGAGCTGTCATCAAGCCCTGAGACAGATGGTGCCAGCGGATAGGCAGGATTCAGAGGTTGCACACCATCTCTTTCTCTCCCTCTCTCTCCCCCTCTCTCCCCCTGTCTCTCTATCTGTTTCTTGCATTCCTCATTCTCTTGATCGCTCACTCTCATTTTCTCTCACCCCCACACAGCTTTTTTATCAGCTTGTTTCTCCATCTCTTCCAATCTATTTTGCTCTCACACACATTTCTTTTTATAGCACTCTCCGCTCTCTTTCAATCTGCTTTCCTGTTCTCTCTCTCTCTCTCTCCCTCTCCCTCTCCCTTTCTAGTTCTC
>OMLP01007578.1:11124-22280 GCA_900302685.1 Spondyliosoma cantharus | reverse complement strand
TAATTACAGTGTTTGTACACACACACACACACACACACACACACACACACACACACACACACACACACACCCATCCACTTACCGGCGTGACCATGACCAGCCCGAGCAGGAAGCAGACGATGCAGACAAACAGCAGCAGCAGCTCTCTGCGGTGGCCTCGTCGGATCAGATGAGGATACAGGTCAGACACCGACGTCATCAGGGCCTCCAGGCTCACGAACTGAGGGACGGAGGGGACGCGGGGTCGATGCGTTCAACACGATACTACATCAATGCCGCCAAAAGGAATTCATCATAGTCGGTGTGTGTGTCTCTACCTGTGTGTCCAGTCCCAGCATAATGATCATGAGGAAGAAGCAGACAGCCCAGAGCTGGGGTACAGGCATCATGGCTACGGCTCTCGGGTAGGCAATGAAGGCAAGGCCCGGCCCTGAGAGGAAACACACCACCGAGGGAAGAACATGATGAAAATACATGTTTGTCAAACATATAATGTGAAACAGTAGTGTTCTCTCGATTTTATGGATTCTGATTTTTCCTATCCGACTACGTTAGATTATCAAAGTATAATCAAAGTATGTATGAAAACAAAACAGCCACACACGAGGTGTTTTCTTTGTCTTAAATAAAAGAAAATATACATATTATAAATATTTGCATTTATAAGAAGAAGGCTGGATTTATGTCAGCGGTGCGGCCAAGGGCATGTGTGAAATTAGATGAAAAGTAGAAGCCAGTGTGTTTCTTTGGACCGTCCCTGCCCCAAGCTTTTAAGTGAACCCCTCTGTCCCTTTCTGGGGGCATCCCTGCTTTATTCTATAAATTCTTACCGTTAACAAATCCATCAAAAAGACCAAAACCAGTGATGTATTTGCACCTTGCGGAACTTTTCAAGTTCCCTACCCCGTCCGTGGCACTCATCTTAAAGCCTGTTTATGACAACTGAAGATATACATCTTTAAAAATAAACAGGTCAAATGTACCTAGTTGTGTTTACTATGACTTTATAAAAAGTAGTTTTCTAAAGCAGTATGGACAAAACAAAACAGGGGTAAACAGGGCATTTGTTTGGGACTATTTTCAGCCGCGGATTAATACAGGTTAAAGGTTTTTGGACAATATGGTCCGTTAAGTTTTTGACAATAACAAAAATATGGAATAATGGAATATTTTAACCTGAAAGTGACACAGGGATATTAATTTGTTGTCACTCCCTTAAATCATCAACTGATGGCATATTCTATTTTTTGTAAAAGTGTGTTCGCCACAAAGCAGGAAGTTGAGACTTCGCTGAGCAGAACAGAGTTCCATAAAATTGGATGTCATACGATTGCTTCTTCCATTTTGGATTCCCTCGGTTCTGCCATTGACCGTTAGGACAGTTTGCAATTCATCCATGCCATACATTTGTGTGTCAAAATTCACAGACATTTAACTAAACAAAAATAAAAAAGTGCACAGATTTACTCCACTTTAGCGTTAGTGGGTTTTCACATGAGCTGATTTTGTAACGTCACTGGCAACACTCTTGGATGGCAGGAATCGTTTTCTTATGGAAAAACCTCCTGATTGGCATAAACTTATTCTGTGTGATTACAGTTTGCTCTATCACCTTTTTTTGTTTTTTTTATTCAATGAGGCTTAGCTGGAATGCGAGACCTCGCAAAAACTCAGCCTCTGTGCCACCCGTGCACCCAGGGAAGCTTTTATCTAAGACTGCTATGGCATGTGATAATACCTTCAACTAAGCCCTGCAATTTTTAATCTTGCCTGTTCTCATACTTCTAGATTAATTTTTCGGTAAGGTCAGCATGAAATACTGCAGTGGATTAATTCATTAGCTAAAAAGTTTAGCTTCTTGAGAGAAAAGAATCCTGGTTCCGCCACCAATGCTGCTTTTTTAAAAAAAAAATTCTTTACCTGACTGGGCCACGGTGGATATGTCCACGCCCTGCTCCTCAGCCATGAAGCCCAGCACAGAGAAGATGGCAAAACCTGCCAGGAAACTGGTGAAGCTGTTCAGGAGGCACAGTACGAACGAGTCCCTGAAAGGCCACACATACACAAAGTATAATTAATTTAGCATTATAACAAGACGCAGGTTGAAGAAGTTGGATTAACAGTTCAGATAACGTGACACAAAAGCCAAAAGGTAGCGAGTGGCTTTAGGCAAACTGGCTTTGGAACAGAAGCAGGTGAGGTCTCGATCTTGGTCTTTGGCCCTGTGTTGTCGAGCTCCGGCCTGTTACTGTAAATACACACTCAGAGTAAGGCGCTCTCTCTGTGTGTGTGGGAGCGCCGGAGTGTGGGAAACATGGCAGCGAGAGCTTTTCTTTTGAGGTGTGGCCGTGTCAGTGTGTTTTCTCTGACCATTCCAGCCATTCCTCGCTGAAGCCATCTGACCGTTGGGAGCTCGCGTCGCGCATTTCAGTGAATGCGGTGCGTCTGGAGTGGAGTGTTGAGTGGAGATGCTAAGGACGGCTGTTTGCGTGTTTTTTTTTTTGTGTGCGTGACAAAGTGCCTCACTTATAGCAGTCATTGTTGTATTTGTTGTAACTGCCGAGGGCTGTCAGACTTCCCAAACAGATCCCATATGAGAAAAATATCTGGGTACCTGCATCCATCCATACCTACACAGAGAGAGGGACAGAGAAAGAGAGAGACAGAGGGTTTACTTGGAATAAAGTAAAGCTAATGTCAAATCTTATCACGAGAAGTAAACAAATACATACAGGCAATATTATATTTATCAGACAATTACATTTCATTAAGGTGATAAAGATAATGATGCTCAATTCTGATTGTTTTCGGAGTGTTTTCTTACTTTTAGACTAGTCGACTATCCAAAGTTTAAACTGCCAGTAAAGTGTCTGGGCCATTAGTCGACTAATTCGGAATATCAATAATTAACTATTCACTATTCTGTTAATGTGTGGACATCAGATGTACTAAGGGTGTCCTTGGTCTGCAAAAAAAACAGGGTGCAGATGTATATAAAACTGAGAAATCATAAAAGTCAGAAGAGCTAAATCAACCTGTCAACATCTCGGCGGTCTGTATAGCCACAATAGAAGACAATAATCTGTCTTTCATAGTAGATTCGGTGATTGCTCTATTTCTAATTCAAACATCTTCGTCTTTTTTTTAAATGTGAAATATCAGGCAAAATAATGCGTCTCTTATTAGCGCTCATTAATTAAAAGTAAGGGCATCTATGGGCATCTGTTTTTTGTTATGAGAAATAGTTGAGAACAGACACTTTATTTTCACTATTTCGGGCGTATACACTGTCTGTGCCAAAGACAACAGTCCACAATTTGTTTCCTACTGCACTGTAGACCTAACATTACACCTTCTCACCTGACAGGTAAGGCACCCTGACTGTAGGAGCTGCTATACCACCTGGAAGAATGACTGGAAGAATTTCTCCAAAAGAGAGTTGTTGTTTTTTTTAGTGGTGCACAGTCTAAACACATTCAAAGCATGTGTGTGTGTGTGTGTGTGTGTGTGTGTCTGTACCTGTGGGTCCGCCAGGCGGGAGATGTTGGGTTTGAGGTAGTAGATGATGCCCTGGGTCGCTCCGGGCAGGGTGGCACCGCGCACCAGCAGCACAAACAGCATGACATATGGGAAGGTGGCTGTCAGGTACACCACCTAGAATGTACACAGTGGGCGGGGGGGGGGGATGTGGTCAGGACGCCAGGGAGACAGGAGGGACACGTCTGTAATGTCCTCAAACAGAGCTAAAATACAACTAGAGGGAACCCTGGAAAGTTGGAGTCTTGAAACTTGTTGACGGATGGTGGCGGCGACATAACAAACAAGCTCTACAGAATTATTGCAGTGCCCGGTCCCTTATTTCATTTACTAGCCATATGAAAGAGGAAGATTTATGTTCTGTTTTCGACTTTGCTAACAGTCAGTGTTTTGGTATTTCCAAAAAAAGACTTTCTGTTGCACAAGTTTATGCTACTAGATGTGGCCGGGTTTAGAGCAAATTAAAGGATTTCTCAATGTGTAATCGTAAATCTCTGAGGAGAAATGATTCAATCAAATGACTTCCTTCATGGCCCTGTGTGCACATTGTCTTCACTTAAAGCGGAAACATATTACTTATATTGAAAGGTACTAAAGCATGAAAGGGAATTTTCTGCCAATAAATGTACTTAAGGGGCTCTGTGAACTTTTGGAGAAGAAATTCAAACTCAGAATTGTAATATTTACAGTATAAATAAAGTAATAATACAAACTCACAACTGAATAAACAATGACCAGGTCTCATGGCCAGTGTTCAGCTGACATTGTGATCTCCGCTGTCTGAAGAATCTCTAAAACAGATTTTATTATTCTCATTATCATTACTGAACCCTCTAACAACCCCCCTTGTCTATTTGGGGGATAATCATGCTCTAAATTTTGGAGCTACAGTTCCCATAATGCTTTGTGAGATGTTCTTATGGATTCAGTAAGTTACACTGCGGGCTTGAGCATGAGCTCCGTCGTTTTACTTGTCGAGTTTACTTTGGCGATTAGCAATTGTTCTAGCCATCACTGGATGACTTTGCTTTACAGACTTTTAATACATACAGAGATAATACCATCATAAATGTCTATGTCTGTGTGTTCAGATTAGACCTATATATGGTTCTAGACGGATATCTTGAAACTTGAACTTTGAACTTTCACTGCTGTGACCTCAGAATGACGAGCAATGCAAAGCCACATTAACCGACTTCCTGTTGTTCTCAATACACCGGCATGCACCTGTCCCTGTCAGACGCTGCTAAACGCACTTGCTGCAACTACGATGCTGGTGAAATATTCATATCAGAAACAAGTCTACTAACTTAAAGGGTAACTCCACAAATGTTACACATTAAAGTGTATTTAAAGGTGTTGGGGAGAACTACTACATATGTGAAGAAAAAAAAGTATGAAGCCTTTTATGGCTCAAGAGGAGGCCGCATGTCATCTGATAAATTGCCTCCATTGATGTCACTCAGTGGCAGTGCATTGCATTCGAAAAGAAGTCCACTGGTCTAGCATTGCACTCCTCTAACACTGTTGGACTAATTTAGGACAGTTTTAATTGAACCAGAGATTCCACCGTCTTTATTTCACACATTTGCTTTCCTTTTTAAAACCTGCTCCCTAAATTACCCACAATTCAATTTAGTGGGGGTAATTTATCAGAGTACACATTACACACAGCTTCCCCAGGAGCCACGAAAAGGCTTTACGCTACTTTTTTCCACATCCGCAGTAGTACTCCGCAAGACCTGTGAACACACTTTAATGTGGAAAATTGCATTGTGATGATGTTGCTGTGGTTTCTGCTCACCTTTCCGGTGGACTTGACTCCCTTCCAGACACAGAAGTAGCAGACGAGCCAGACGATGGCCAGACACAGAGCTAGCTTATAGCTGATTGGTCCCAGCTCGTCTAAATTGCTGGAGAGACGGAGCACCTCCCGCCTAGCGCGCACACGCAAACTGCTGTTAATGCGTGATCAACACCACAAAAGAACATTGATGAGAAACCAAGGATGCTAGACTCACTCCCAAAACTCCATGACAGGGGAGGTGGCGTTCTCCGGCAGGCTGCTCGCATTGCCTGTCTGATTGTGGTCGAACAGTACACAAGACTCTGCAGGTGAACACACAAACAACACATTCTAATTACCCCTTTAGGTTTACACAGCTGCCTCAAATTTCAATGACAACGTCTCTACTGACCGGTGTTCCATGTGTTGTTACAGTGTGACCAGGGGAGCTCCGCCTGGAAGCTGTAGGACAGGTAGAAGAGAGCCCAGGCCAGGATGACGATGTAGTACACACAGGCATGAAGGATCATCACCTGGCTGGCATAACCGAGACCTGGGCGGACATAAGGAGATGCAAGACACACAGATATAGGGTGTGATCGCTGGCCGATGTACAGCGTGATAACACAGCCAGATAAGTCGCAGTGACACAAATAAATGCATCAAAGCACTCACGCACAAATAATCTATTATCCCTTCCAAGTCACTTGAGTTCTAAATGAAAGCACCCATTGACTGAGACACTCCACTTGCAGCCCACATCTAGTATATCTTTATTAAGAATGAATGATGGTCTTATGATGCACTGAGTGGGTTTGAGGGTGTGGGGATGGAGACAAATGGCTGTTTGTGGTACCCTCTAATGAAATTCAAGCCATTATCCGATGACGCCACACTGAAATGTGCAAACCAGCGTGTCTCTATACGAACACGTGTGCCAGAGGCAGTGCTGCACAGTCTCTGCTATAGCAGAGTTTGTCCCAGTGCTAAAAACACATGGCCTTCACACGACTAGCTGTCAACAACGTATTGGTGACACTGTGAGCGTGTGCAAATGTGTGTGTGCATCTGCAGGCCATATGGACCGAGGGGCAGAGCAGCACATGTTGGCACACTCATAAATATTTGTCAATGAGTAGGGTGAAAAAAAAAACAAAGCAGTATGGAGCACGCACATGTGTGTTTTACCAGGTGGTCCACCTAGCATGCTATTGGCGTTCGCTGCACCTGCACAAGAGAATGTCAACGCCTGCTTTACAAGAGCTTTGAAATGGGCAAAAATGAGTTCAACTGGAACATTTTGTCTTCTGTAACATCTTTGGGCCTCCCGAACGACTGAGCTGCATGGTAGGCCACGCTCTGAAGTGTCATTGAGTGAAAATAAAAACTGGGCTGTTAAAAGGTCCAAATATCAAAATATAAGACAAAAAAAAAATCTCCCCACAAGATGAATTTCAGTAGCTGTTCTGGCTATTCTCTCTCGGTCATATGACCAGACTTTCATAAGCAGATTGAGTTGGCCCGGTTGTCATGGAAGATCATAATGTGACATAATGAAAGGCTCCAGAACAGCAGCTAAGTGATCTAGTGGTGAGACTCTCAGAACTCGTGTTTGCAAAGTTGAGAACAAACTTTGAACATCAGCTTTTAAACATTAAAGTGGCTCCAGGGAACTTTCATTTTGTGTTGCTTCTGGCGGCACCTGTGGACAAAAGTGGTAGAGCACCACCGGCCTTGTGTCTAAAGATCACATCCAGTCATGTCTGAGCCCCCTGACCTTGGAGTGGTTTTATGAAATAGCCAGGTTTGGGCTAGCAGGATAGCATGCAAACTTCTGTAGGTGTCTCTGCAACAATATACATGTACGTCTTTTGATATAACACCAAAACTTTTCTTTCATCACATTGATAGCTTAAGTTGATTTTCGAGTGTCATCTAAAATTCTTATATATCGCACCTTTAAACATCAGCCAATCAGAGCTCAGTCAGTCAACACATATTTTCACGATCTAATGTATAGAAAGGGCAGCTTGGATATCAGCTAATGTTGATTGAATACCTATAATTTACCTTATAATAAGCCATTGAGCTGTGTCTATACATAAATACAGCTGGACAGGTTGGTGGATCGCAGTCCACCATTGAGCTTTGTCTGCTGTGTGGGTTTACTTGATACTTGAGTGTTTCTACCATCCTAATGTTTAATGGTAAACCAACTTCCATTACTGAAGGGTTTGGATCATCCGTGATAAGTTTAAAGTGTTCTCTTAAAAATCATCGCATTGATCCCAGCATGTTCTGTTTCACTGGTCTATTGTGCGCTGGTTAATACCTAACTAAAACTCCTTTGTTTGGATAGCAGGATAACATGAAAACAAGAGTGTTTTTGTTGGCAGGCAGTGAGCGTGTTGCCTTCTGAACCTTTTAAATTGTTTTGATACGCAGACTGAAATCCAATATGGTCTGCACACGCAAGCAGCTGGCATGGTTTGACAGAACTTCAGATTGCAGTCAGACTGCTATTATTATGTGCGTCTGCAATGTTTTGTACTGATGGTGACAAAGTAATGGAGAGAAAGACCAGGAAAAAAGACAAGGGGAAGGAAAGGAGAACGTAGAAGGGAGAGGAAGTGAGAGTTAGAGGAATGGAAATGCAGTCAAAGAGGGAGGAAAAGATGGAAAAGAAAACTGGTTTAAAAGCCGGTTTAAAGGCCCAAGCCCCATGTCACCTCAAACTAAAAGTCACCATTAGACTGCAGTTGTCTCCATGCGTGCTCAAACATTTACCTATCAGTGTGTTTTAGCTTAATCTAATTTATTTGATCATTTAATAATGATAAATAGCTAAAAAACACTCCTGCTGCTACACTGCTAGGACTGGGCAACAAAATCAAACATAACAATATTTTTTTTTTACCAAATACCGTTGTTGTGAGATTATAGGGATGACAACTGATGACAAATTATCCCTGTCCCCGTACATATTCTACATTCACATAGCTGTAATAGTCCATTCCACATGAGTTGGTGCGAGTTTGGTACGAATAAGAACAACAGAATTGTGGCTCCAAGGATTTGCCAATAAATCAACAATTATATGGCAAAGGTTTTGATACACATTTAACCTTAAGGGTTCATGTTGTTCATGAGATTGCGTTTTGCTTTTCTCTGTCGAATATGAAAGAAACACTGAGTGTCACTGGGTTTTAGACTCAACAAGATGTTTAAATTGATCACCTTTGGCTCTGGAAAATTATAATTAGTTCCTGAGCGACACTATATTCTTGGGGCGGAAGCTGAAGCCAATTAAACGGGGTACAAATATCGATATGATCAGCCAATATACACAAATTGTGCATCGACCGAATGTAGTTATGAAATACATGCCAAAGATATGTAATAACCACAATGTCTAAAATTTCATCAGTGCACTAAAATAAAAAAAAATATCGATAATCGTAACACGAAACAATATGTGATGCAACACAACCACAGCACAATCTGCAGCCAAAAATAGTCTACTGATGACCTAATAAGATAAGCATACCTCCAAGTAATGGGCAGATAGTCCTCCAGGCGCTGACCCCTCCCAGGCTAGTGAACTGTCCCAGTGAGGTCTCCATGAGGAACAGGGGGATGCCGCACAGCACCAGGAACAGCAGGTACGGCACAAAGAACACACCTGGACGCCGGAAAAATGAAGGCGCTATTAGTGTGGGGAAACCTTCAGGGATCACATTCAGTCAATTATCTAAAGCTACAATAACTCTAACCCCATTTTGTTTTCATTGAAATCTAAACTCTGCAACCGAGACTTAATCTTTCCACTGCTATAAAACGTATATATCAAATTCCCAGTTCTCTAAGACATCTGAGAAAAAGATAGACGAAAGAAAGAGGAAAAGATGAGGACAGAGAGAGACAAGTAGAATGAACATGTTTCACACTTTCCGGCTGAAACTTTCTCTCTTCCCTCCCCTCCCACACGCTTTACCTCCTCCATTCTTGTAGCAGAGGTAAGGGAACCTCCAGACGTTTCCCAGGCCGATGATCTGCCCCGCCACGGCCAGGAGGAACTCAGCCTTGCTGGCCCACTGGCCCCTGGCATGCAGGCCGTCTTCTTTGGTGGCCTCTTTCCCGTTGGGCAGGCTGCCCTGGTTGAACTTATTCAGCAGCGCGTCTCCTTGCTCTGGAGGCATTTTGTCGACCATCACCGGTTCTGGCAGAGACACACACACACCCCTGAGGAAAGAGAAACAAAGGAAGTGTAGAGAAAAGTTAACGGGCAGAGACCAAAAAACAAATATAATCCCTCAAGGGAATGACAGATAGTTAACTTGTTATAAAAAAAAGAAGAAAAAAAAAAGAAGAGAGAACACAAATAATGGTTCACTCACATCTTCACAGCCGGGATTGACTAAGGGTTCGGGTGTGTTTTCTGACAGTTGGTTTGGTCGCCTCACTTATCTGTGATGTGTGTCTCAAGGACGTGGGTGTGCGTCCCTTATCTGTGCCTCGCAAGCACGCTCAAGGACTTAAAACATCGACTTTCGACGCGCATCAACAATTTCTCCCGCTATTTCAAATAGCAAATTTGAAGAGTGTACAGAACTTTGTAAAGCCTAAGCAGCTCAAAAGAACATCTGGCCTTTTCTATTCATGACTTTAACTTGAAAACAGGTTTTATTGGTAGTCTGACCTGAAACCAGATGGCAAGATTACATGACAACAGCGACCAATTCAAAGGGCATCCTTGTGCATTGTTGATAAATGATCTTTTCACATTTTAATACCATGTCATGTGGTGATATCGGGTGATTTTATGGTGTATTTAGTACCACACAGACATGTTTAGGTGTGCTTTGTCTTTCTGTTAGACAAAACCTGTACATTTCCACTCCCTCAAGATCACACCCCTCAGTTATAACACCGTTTTAGGGGGGGTGAGGGGGGGTTGTTGCACTTGCTGTAGATATAGCGGCAGGAGAACTTCTTAGCCTTATAGTTGTGACCACGACCTCAGTCTCACGCTTCCTCCTTTTCCCACATTGTCCCCCTTGCTGTGCCGGTAGACACGAGATACCACCGCGACGAGCGCAACTAAAAAATAGCTTGAGTAAGTGGATAATGACATTGCAGAAACACACACATGGGCTAATTTATAGATACGACTGTCCCCAAATTGAAGGCTACACATGTAACCGTTCCGTTAGAACGGTCTGCTATCGGTCAGGAAATGCAGGCAGGCGTGGTTCGAGGCTCGGGATGCTCTGTAATTAATGCCTCGCTCACAAACGGCCGAAACTGTACATTGACCTTCTCCAGGTATGTCGTGTGAAAGGATAAAGTGCGGAGAATTCGACGCTACGTTGCCTACCTCTGCGTTTCCTGTAGGTCTCCACACCGCCGCCACCCCCGCGTCAGGGTGGTCGAATGGTTTGTTCCGGGCTCTGTGTGGAGCTGCTCGCCGGTGTGCGGTGCAGCCAGCGCGAGCCTCACTCCAGAGACACTATGCTGGGAGATAGAGCCCCGCGCGTGTTTACTTCCCAGCAACGCGCAGGTTATGAAAGCACCCCGGAGATAATGTTATAAAACGGCGAATTACTATTTATTTTAACAAGAGCTCTGACACTTACAGCTTCTATTGGGCGTGAGACTTGTTACTGAAGTTCTTCTTTAAAATCTTCAGCGTCATGATTTTGTGGACTTTGACACGGCTAATGAGGATATTACAAGTCATGAATTGTGATTGTACTTCCGTTTTGTAGAGATTTCAATTTGCTGCTTTAAGTCGTGACGCCATCACGCACAGGACGCCCCCCCCCCCCCAACC
>OMLP01007575.1:62994-74140 GCA_900302685.1 Spondyliosoma cantharus | reverse complement strand
AGGAGGGAAGGACACGACCAGGGCAGACTATCAGATATCATAACCCAGTGAATTACAGCCCAGAAGAAGCCACTAAGAGTTGTTGCGGGGAAGACAAGCCTCTTCTCCAAGGACCTGCTCAGTTTGACTTTCACAAGCATCGCCCGTCGACACGCTGACATCGTGTGAGACCATTTTTATACATGTGGGGGTTTTTCTAATTTAGTGGAGAATGCCTGCCTTTTCCTCTGTGGACTCATGAGTTTAGGAGCCTTTATGTTGAGACGCTTGCCTGCCCTGTACGGTTTTGTGTTGCTTTCTCCACAGTGTAAAGCTTCTGTAGGCATGATCTGATTAGTCAGACAGTGTAAGAAAAAGTGGAACTTGGAAACAAAAGGCATCTGGGAAAGATTGTGGGGTTTTTTCCGTTTTTTTTGTCGCCTTGAACATTCCCGTTTTTTATAGGCCAACAAAACTATTAAAAGGTGCATGATTTTTTTTTTTCGAAATGTTTTACTTAAAGCACTTGTTACTATGTGGTGAGAATGTGAAAATAGTCATCAGAAACTATATGAATATACTCTGTATAAAGACACTGAGAAAATAAAAATACTGTAAGATACCTATTTTTGAAGTATTGACGACATAAAAGTTGCTGCTCTTTCTCTAGCTCTTAACTGGGCTTAGGGGATCTTTGGCCCGTTCATTTTTAAATATGTGGATATTTTTATTTCTTTGTCTTCTGTTGAAACGTTATTCCATTTTTTAAGATGCCTGCTTAACCATGATTTGCTCCTTTTTTATTTTCAGATTGTTTTCTAAAAAAAAAAAAAAAAAAGCTTTGTTATACTCCTTTTATATGTGAAAACACTGCATTCCCCTTTCACTCTGTGTTGTTGTCTCGGACAGACGTGTCCCTCCTGTTGGCACCTTGGCCTCAGGACGGTGGAAGGATCATTAGCCATGCCTGCTGATAGTTGTTCTATTATTCAGTGTCCTGGAATTCTTTTATTCATTCATCTAGATACTGGATGTGTGCTTCAGAAAATAAACAAGACATGTTTTGAAAACGTGGCATCTTTTTTTTTTATATTCCCTATGTGCATCATCTTCTATTGTTGCTGAACTGAGGTCATTTAAAATATGTCACTCACAGCTTTAAAATATAATGGGCCTCTGTTGTCTTTAAAATTGTCCTTTAGTAAAGGAGAGCTAGTATGCTTTTTATTTATTTTTTTCCTTTCCTGAAGTGTTTTATATGTTCTTGTGAATGTAAAAGAAGTGAAAAAAAAAAAAAGTCTGCACCAACGGAAGCTCCTCTCTCCCACAGAAAACGCTGCTCATGAAAGGCCTCGTCAGTAGTCCCGCTTCTCAAACCATGACTTTGTGACATCACACTACGTTAACATGTCAGACACTAGAATAATTTATGCCTGGCAACTAGTTTGGCACATAACAATTGATATCGCACAGCTGCTTTGTTGTCGTTAGCAGTGCTGGCTCAGGTGTGTGTGAGCTGACCAATCAGAGCAGACTGCGTCTTCTGGAGGAGGGGGTTCCTTAAAGAGACAGGAGCTTAAAAAAAAGACAGCGCAAGGATAGATTGCGAAAGCTAGCTTTTTTTCGGCACCAAAACATGTACACCTATCCTAGCAGTGACCACAAATAAAATTACAAACCTACACCTTTGCATAATATGTCTCTTTTAAAGCTTCATCTCGACTAGCCTAGACTTAAAGCCGCTATGTGTTGGATTTGAACATGCCTGATGTTTGCGCCCTCCCAGAGGTAGTATTAATGAAGATACTGCTGCAGACAGCAATTCATGGCTCTAGCCCCCACCCACACACATGCATCAACCAGAGGATACTGATGATTAATGAGCTGAAGCAACACAGGGACTACAACAGTTTTCACCAGGATTGTTTTTCAAATACACATTAATCACATATTAACCGTCTACACACGGTGGCTTTAAATTCACTGCTTTCTCTTTTATTTGTTCATAAAGCGGTTTGCTTTTGCGCACTGAATTACTGCATCTTCTTTATTTTTTACAATGGAATCATGTATTTTAAGTGCTAGTAAGAGGCATGAAGCAGAACAAACCCCCCTTGCAATTACGCAGTTAATCTTTGGCCCTGTTTCTTCAATATGGCTCTTTTTCTAATAAAACCCACGCTATTTGTTCTTTTGTTGCATCTCAGATGGAGTAGGAGAGCAGTGTATGGGGTCAGGAAGTGTATTTGTGTCCGTTCCTGTGATTTCAATTAGTCAGCTGAAGCGCCCAAAAAAAAAAAACCCACTGGGGACTTAAAGGGATTTAATCCTCTCCGGCTGTGTGTCTATCAATTAGCCACACCATTAATCCCCACGGCGTAATCTCATTAGATAGAGCGCCTTTAATGAGACACCCAGAGAGAAGGCAGAGAGGCAGGCAGTAAGGGAGAGGGAGAAAAATGAGGCGGAGGCCAGGACGCAGGTAGGCCGTGTGGAGAGGTGATTAGTAGGATGGAAGAGAGGGGTCAGCAGATGGGGGGAGGGTGTGGAGGAAGTGAGATTCAGGCTCAGGAGGGACAATGCATAACATTTACAAAATGGCTTCAAAAAAAGGTTAAATATGAGGTAGAGATATGGAGTGCGGCTTAATCATATGTTGTCCACTGTGGGCTGGAAATTAGAGGAGTGGGCAATGGAGAGGTAAAGACGACAGGGTCAAGGGTGAGCAGAGCTGATGGAGCATACTGGACTGGGTAATGAGAGGTGCTTTGATTCCTCATGCACAGTGGAGTGTCCCAGTAATGAGAACACCCCCTAATAAACCTAAATTAACCTTTACTGTAATACAAAAGTGAATTCTGCTCAGGGCCCGGCAGAATTGCAGACCTATGTTAATAAGGGAGCCATCAGAGGTGGACGCCACTGCTCTGAAATAATAATCAAGTTGGTTAAAGGTCATCTTGGTCATAACTACTGGGTATAAGATAAGGAGATTAACTTCGTGGGAAGGTTTCTTTTGATGGGTTTAGCACAACTTCTTTCCCAGTGGCAGTGGGCAGACTGAAAGAAGAAAGCAAACTTAAGTTACCCCCTTGATAAATGGCATATATACACTGAAAGCTTTGCTGCTGGCTTGCAGCCAGTGCCTTGTGTGTTGTAAATAAAGTTCTCCTCTTCAAACATGTCCAAGCCTGGTTCTTTTCATTTCCTCTCCATATAGCTAGTGGGTCTCTGGGGCTGGTGCTGGGAGCGGTCCAATCTGAAAAACAGCAGCGGATGTTGGTTCTGATGCTGGCTGCGTGATCGACCGTTCACAGTTTAGTGTTGATGTTGCTATTCAAGAAAGGTACCGCCCAGGATGGCGCTGGCTCTGCTGGCTGCTTTTCTGCTGACACTACTCCGAGCCTACTGCTATTTCAGGACTCGGTCTAAAATGAGATCAAAGCAGCAGAATAAATTTGATGTTCCTGCTGCAAGTGGGGGAGAGAATCTACTGTTTAACAACCAGCCATTTACGATATGGATGGCTGGTCCAGTGGAGACACTGATATTACTAATACAGGATGTCCATGTCAGTCAGGGCTTGAGCGCTGTCCGTGGACTATCAAACTGCATTTGAGAAAAGCCTTTCCTGCTAATCGTGGTTGTGTTTTGTATTGGAGTATCAATAAAAGACCTTTTTACATCCCCAACATTTATTGTAACAACTGTAGTTACTAGTTACTGATGCTGAATACCCAAAGGTATAAAGGTAGCACACACCAATTTATTCTGGCCTTGTCAACCAGCACAAAAGCGTTTTGGTGATACTCATTCTCCCCAGAGGATGAATCCTTGCGACATTGATGATCCCCAGACTTTTCCTGTCGCCCTGAGGCTGAATTGTTATACACTAACTGCAATTTATTTTGGCTTCTGAGGTGAAGAATATGTCAGAGTCTCCTGCTCAATAACTCACAAAAGGATCTGCTGTGGCAAACAAGAACCTCCGTAAACTTAATAATGATAAAAATGAAAATAACAGGCCAATATTTTTCATTCACACCTAGTTAGCTGACTTCTGTGTCTTTATTAACAGGTGCCACACAGTGATTTAGCAAACGGTTAGGTTAGCTTGCTCACATGGTTGCACACAGCATCACGGGAAAGCTATCATCAGTGTTGAAGAAAGTACTATTAAATTATTATTAAATTACATCATATAAAATATCAACAGAACCCCTGTTGAAGACCTAGGAGCTTTACTTATCAAACGTGATATTGGCTTAACATCAACATGCTAGCATTGTCATTTTGAGTGTATTAGCATTCTGATGTTAGCATTGAGCTCAAATCACCACTGAGTCTGAGCACAACCTCAGGGTTAGCGAGCTGCATACTCAATAGTCATATTATATTTGACTCTGACATTTCATATTCTTACATTAACTTTACGCGTAGAGAGCAGAATCCTCCTGTTTGCTGCTACGTCTGGCAAATACCACCCTGCGTTTGCGCGTAAAGGAGGGAGGACGATGGCTAACTTCAAACTGACAGGAAGTTAGCGACAACGTTTGCTGAACTGCTTACCAATTCATGTATCACTCATTATTTAACTGAATGGAGGAGGGACACTGTGATATTTACAGTGGAAATTGACAGCTTTTCAACTTCCCTCCCCCATAGCGTTTCCCTGTGCGTTTTCTGTTGGCACCGCTGTTGCACAGGCAGCAAAAGCAGCATGGATACCGCTTGCACGCTGGCTAATGTCCATAGCAAAGAAACAACCATAAAAAGCCCAATATGACCACGATCTCAGTGCTATGAAAAGGCAGGGTAAAGGCTCAGGTCCCAGCAGTGAGAGGAAACACAAATCAATAGGTGAACAAACTTTAGCACAACCCCAGCGCTGTACGTTGCGTGAACGCCCGGTCATTCTTGTTTAACCTTTGCTTCTATCACCTTTCCTCTTCACCTTCTTTGCGTCCTCCTTCAGTGATGTTCTTTTTAATTTGCAGTGTAAAGTGTCTACAGTTATTCCAGTTCGTCCGCTGTTACCCAGGGATAGTGACCAGGGAGAACAATGCCTCTTCCTGTTTTGGTTGCGCAATGGCAGATGCACTTACTTTGTGCCGTAATGCATCCTTAATTCACAGGTAGTAATCCCCCTCCCGTGAAAGTAAATTGGTAAATGACTAATTCGGCTCCCTTCTGTGAAAATGTCAGGTGACACACCACATTAAGTTGCATTGTGGGAAATGTAGGATCAAGTGTTTTTGGAGCCTGACCCAAACCAGAGAGTCAAACTGAGGTTATCGCTGCCTTCTTTGCTCTTATAGTCGTTAGTCTCCAAGCCCAATGGAGACGCAATAGTAAATGAGGACTTAAAATAAAATAATAATAATAAAATAATAAAATTGGAACTGTACTCATTACTGAGCATCTTCAATATTGATAACTGAACTCTCTAATGGTGAGTTTTTACACCTACTCTGTGAATGTTCACACAACCACCCAAAACTACTACTACACCCAACAGTACTTGTCCTGTTCAGAAATCATCACCATGAATGATGCATCACGGCATATTGCCCTGCTGTTATGAGTTGACATACTGAACCTCTGTACACGAGGCCTGTGCTGCGTGTTGCTGCTGATGCTGAGCAGCTCTGTTGAGGCCAATTCTCTGTGTGATTACATGCTAGAGTGCAGTTGGAAATTCGAGCTGCATCCTCGAGCAGAGCGGCCGCTCTAATCAACTGGATGTAATTCCTCACCTTAGCCACAGGTTAAGTGCCTTCCCCGGGACACTGGCTACATCTCTAAATGGTAGGAGATGATTCCTTTCGCAGCCAAGTCGGTCTCTGGTGTCCTTTAGGGTACAATCAAGCTTCCATTCCCATCTGCCCCTCCATTTCCCTCTGTCAGCATCACTCCAGGAAGACGGGCCTACACTTACCATGAATAATTGATGTAGAGCACAATCATTAGTATAAATAAATAATTGCCCGCCACACGTGTGTAACAGAGTGAGTCTTGTAAATGTAATGATGATATTACTGTAACACGACGGGGAGCAATGACAGCCTCTGTAGCCATGTGCCCAATGTAAGCTGATTAGTCGCAGCTTGATGACTCTGTTCTTATATGTGGGTGTCTTGTGTTTAGACTCCTTTTTCCCTTTAAAGGGAATCATTTACATATATGACACAGTGATTAGCCACCAAAAAAATGACACTTTCATACATAATTCATTTTTTGTCTTTCTGAAGCTTATAAGGCACTTCAAGGTTAGGTGAATTCATCTGGAGCGGTATCTCATGTTCATTCATACAAATTTTTTTATGGATGTTTGTTTGTTTGTCTTCCGAGATTAAAAATGCTCGGGTATCTAATTGGTAACATGGTCTATTTTTCGGCAGAATTTTGCCACTTTTACCTCTGCCAAGAATGTTGTGTTTCCGGTGTAGTTTGTTTTTCTTTTTCTCTGTTTGTTAGCAGGATTTCAGAAATAACACTGGCCCCTATTTTCATGAAACTTGGTGGAGTTGTGTAGCATGGGGTCAATGTACTGTAGAGCCCATTACATTTTGGAGCAGATCCGAAAAGCAGGGCAGATACACACACTTTATTTCACATCTTAAAGTCCAGTTGATGGTGGTTAAGTTTAATTGTGAGCCAACTATAGAGACACGAGGACTCCATATCATAATCCACATACAGTAAATGGGATAGCCAACACATGTGTTTGCTTAAACTTCAAACAGAAAGCAGTCATTACGGGGCACTTGCAAATAACATGCAACTAATTCTGTTCACCACCACTTTGGTCGTGATGGAAATATTTCTAAAACGTTTCCTCATGGAGGTTGACAGTTGACAGATCTTTGCAACTACAATTTTTCAACTTGTGAACATCGCAGTTGTCATAAAAAAGTATAAGACTTAATCAGAAAGACTACAGACGCATAAGAGACGTTAAGCACTTGTAGAACCTGCATATTAGATAGCTCACAGAACTGACCAACTTTACTTTCACGTGAGTGCAGCTGTCAAGTATGGCCAAAATTTGTGATTTGAACCTTTTAAATACTTTTTCTGTGCCGAGGTGACTTAGTTCACTTTGCAGTTTTTCACAAGATAAATGATATTTTACCATCTTTACATGAAACCGTGACATTCTTTTCTTGCAAAATGATCTTTTGAATGAATCAACAAATGTTTCATTCACAGCAAAAAATTTCATGATTAAAAGATCATATGTCGCTTGCCAGGAAGCTTCTTCAGTTGAACTGAACTGAAGAAGCCTCTTGGATGAGAGGTGAAAAGACCATGACTTGGATGACTGAGGACCTTCATCAACATAATGTGCCAACAGCCTCACTAAACTGCTGGCATGGCTGAAGACTCTTAGTTTGGTGTCGTCAGTGCCTGCCTTCCATAGCGTACTACACTGGACACTGGACTCTTGAATTAGTCCAACAAATTGTTAAAGAGTCTTGAGGATCACAGCAAGATCAATATACAACCGAGATAAGAGATAAGTCGAGTCAAAATCTGACTTCTGTGTTAAAAATGCAAAAAGCCATTTGACTTTCACATCCTCCTGTGTCATTTAGAGTCCAGCGCCTTGTTTGTTCCGGTGTGTGTCTGAATGTGTGTCACGCATTTCTCTGTGTGCACCACAGGTGTGTATGCTCAACACATTTTGGTGCCTCATATAGGACATGACTTTGTAAATGGAGATGTTCCTCTCCTGTGGGCTGACACTGCCTGCTGCTTGACCTGATTCAGCTCCATTAAAGAGGCCAACAGGCTATTAACCCCCGCATCAATACCTCACAGGTTCAGCCGCGCTTACAAACCCATTTCAGCAGCGGTCATAAACACTGGTCTTATTATAGTATCTCTGGGCCAAAGCGCAGTGCCCCGGTCAACCCCATAACAAAAGAGTCCTAAAGTCAGCATTAACCTCGGCAAACAAGGGAACACGCGCACAGGAAATGTACTTGTGCAGGGGTGTAAACTAATGAACTGTTGTGGCATGTTATAGTTCAGGGTCGGATTCGTTACGAAAGGCTGAAAATCATTCACTTTCATTTCAGGATAAAAGTGGTTATAGGCTGCCGGATTTGTGCATCTTAATGGATGATAAAGTGCAGCGACTGGATCACAGTGTGCCACATCAGTTCATCCAAATCACATTCTCGTGTCCCTCCTAGGACAGAGTTTTATTCATAAGCTCAAAGCTTCATCAACAATATGCAAGGAGGCATTGAAAAAGATCAAATTAATTAACTGACTTTTAGTATTGCATTTGTCTCACAGCGTGAATATGGTGGGATTATGAATGGAATTTGGAATTCATTGGTTTGAGAAGGAAAGTCAATGAAAAAAAATATCGCAACCTTTTTATTCATCTGGCTATAGGGGTCTCACCTCAATAAAGATTTTCCCTAACTATCTGATTCATGTCAGTAATGGGGGCCAGGGGAGCGCTTTCATCGGCCTCTAACCATCATTAAAACTGCAGAGCCCCTCTGTGAGCATAAACAAGCAAGGAGTTTTAGACTGGAGACTTATCATAAAAGTGCAAGAGAAACACCCTGCTGAGAAGAGCTATCTTGGAATCAGACACAAAAACACCCATAGCCAAGTACAGACAAACAGTAGCAGGCATGACCACACACACATACACACACACAAAAACTTGCTTTAGATGTGGTGTGTTATATAATTGCACCGTGGGGTGAAAGTAAAAATGACAACACTGAACATAACAAATTAATAACAGGCCCCTTTAATAAATGTCATGGACGGGAAGCAGTGATGTTACTCTTCTCTTCCGCCCTCTGGCAGGCTTAGGGTGTTTACCCAACACCCTCAGGTGCAGTGACTGAGATGTCGCTAGGCAACCGCACCATCCCTGTTGTTGCTCTGCCTCTGGCACTCAAGTGGGAGCTTATGTGGACTTAACTCTGAAAGAGCGGCAGTGTTGAGGAGTGGAAGGGGGATTACCAGGAAAAATATTGGATTGGGATGAGGCACGGAGGGAGAGGGGCGAGGCCTAACCTGAATCACCACCGCCACCAGACAAGAGACGCTGCGAGGGACTGTCAGGCTGGCCCTGTACTCACAACCACAAGCCTGGTGTTTATCTGGCTCTGCTGCGTCTCAGCAGCACAATGCTGTGATATTATTAAAGAATCCAGATTATTTTGTCTTTTTTCTTGGCCAAAGCAAAATGGGAGTGCTAGACAGTTTAGTGTGTACCGTGTGTGTCAAGCAGAGCAAAGCATGAACATGTCAACAATAAAGTCAGCCAAACGTAGCCGGGCAACATGAAGTATAAAGAAGAAGCTGTAGCTCCAGTCCACGTGAGCTACAGGAGAGTCCTCTAATTTGGTAAATGAGCTATTGCCACCTAGTGGCTCCCAGATGTACTTTTATTATTGAAAACGGAAGGGAAATTGTGGCTCATCACCACCGATAGCTCCAAATATACACTTATTGTTCCTCTTTGGTGGACACAGATACAAAAGCTGCTCGCAATCATTGTAACATCAGGCTTCCGTCCCAGTGGCACAATGGCCTAATTATTTCCAGTCAATGCTTGTTGTGAATGTTCGCAGATGATGTTGCAGCTGTTGCCAGTGCGCTGTGTGTTGGGCTGATAATGGAGACGGACTAAATCAAGACACCTCCAACACAGAACAGCACAGACTGGTAGCAGACTGTGTGTGAGTGTGTCTCATTCTGTGTGCACTGCTCATGGGAGTTGTGCTTGATACACACCTGTAGACCCAAGGGACACACACACACACACGCACACACACTGTGTACTACATGTGGCTTTGCAGATGCTAGAGGATTAAGTGGAATTATCTGTGAACAGGTAGAGTAAGAAGGAATTAAAGGCATTCAGCTCACTCACCTACAAAGCCTCAATATCCTCAGTGCCACACGCAGCACACACACAGGTGTTTTAATAATGCAATGCTGCCACCTAGTGCGAGACAATGAAATACAACAGAACCCCCTTACTGTAAAATCATCATTTATTCAAACTTTTCAATAGAGAAAATGTGTTTTTCTTTATGTCGTATGGGTAAATTCTCAATTCTATACAAAACTGTGTGTAAAACTTTAGGTGTAACATTTACAAATATACAGAAAGAGGCTCCAGTTTGTTTCGCCAGAGGACACTGTCAGTGACTATTAAAAGAGTAAAAATGTGTGTTGGTGGGTAGCTATAAAAATATAAATCAGCTTCCAGGAGATGTATGTTTGGTATAGCGATACAGGTTGACAGCCTTCTGAAAACTGCCTAAGTTTGAGAAATCAATACATGATACACTCATTTTTAAAAGAAGAACACACCTCTCTTCACACATTTTAAACAAACTATGCAGGTAAATGCATTTTGTTTTGCATCTAAGCTACACAAAAAAACTGAGGTGTCACATGAAATTAAATAAATAACTAAACATTAATTTAAGCTTGAGTTTAGTAAATAAATATGCTGAAAAAAACAAAAATCAAATGAAGTGATGGAGATGGCAGACACAGAGCGAGCTACTGCTGCATGAGTTACAGAAGGGTTAATTGCTTCAGGATGGCTATATGGCTTATTCATAGTTAGGAAGGCAACTCAGTAGGTTACACAGTCTGGAGTTCAAACTAATTCAGTTGACAAAACAAACATAAAAATCATCATTCAATATAATTATTGGTGGTCTATTAAAACAAAAGTGTTGATTTCCATTGCTTCAAAGCCTAACGCACACACAACTAATCAGAAAAATGAACTGTACTGTGTGACAGGGCATACTTTAAGTCATTTGTTCACACAAAAACCCTTCCTCAGAAAACATGTATCCATTTTTTGCACTCTTGAAAAACAAGTTGTACAGGGTAAATAAAGGGACTGTAGTCCATGACTGCTTTGAAAGAAAACAGGCATTATTTAAAGAGAGAGGTAGAGAGGCCATCCAATATGGCTACTACTGTATTTCAGGTTACTGTATAACTGAAAGACCTTAAAATGTGCCAAGTCGCTGCCCTCCTCCTCATCATTTATAAGAGTCTCTTATACTCTCTCTGTGGTGGGAGCTGTTGCTCTCCCCCCCCCCCCCCCCCCCCCCCCCCCCCCCCCCCCTCCCCCCCTCTCCCCCCTCTCCTCTCCTCT
>OMLP01007575.1:51224-62974 GCA_900302685.1 Spondyliosoma cantharus | reverse complement strand
TCCCCCCCCACCCCCCATCCTTACTCCTCTCTCTCCTCTCTCTCCTCCTCTTCGTTGTCTCTGACATCAAGCCTATTTGAGAAAGCCCTTGTAGAGGAAATGGGAGCGACTGGTAAATCTCTCATTCTCCAAACAGAAGAGCAGGTCCCTGAGATTGACACGCGTGATGCGCTGCCTTGTGGGTCTGGAGCCTGACGAACCAGCGCCACCAGACAGAGAGGGGCCTGATCCTGATCCCTGCAAGATGAGAGATGGGGGAGGGTAAGACAGCGGAGTGGGCAAGTGACATTTGGAGGAGAGGTTGGAAGAGTAAACCTAAGATTTAAGAGTACCAATACAACAATGCAAACATACCACCCTTCAAGTGAAATAAATGAAATGTTATATATCTGAGTCCTATGAGGAACTACTGGCAGCTACAGATGACAGTTAAAAGGTATGATTTAGATGTGACAACCTGCAAGATAAGTGCAGCTCCGTGCAGCATGGCGGCTCCTCAAGATGTTAGCATAGCTGCTACAATGGCATGAGGGCTTTTCTTAATGGAAAACATGTTACCAGACTGACTTCCATAAGAGCTTGATGAGTGCTCTCCTCCTACTTCATACGGTCTGCTTTCTGATTGGTTAAAGTTGGCCTGTGCTAGACAGTGACAGATGTATGGTTCATCTAATCACCTGCCAAGTATTTTGCCCTTTTTCCAACTGTTCCTCAGTTGACTTCCCATGGTTTTCTGTGTAACAAACCATCTGATGCATCAGGTGACCTCCAAATAACTTATGGTCACAAACCAGAAACTATATTTTGATAAGCCAAACAAGATTTTTGTATGTAAATGTAACAAGTAAAACATACAATATCTTTTAATGATGCACAAATCATCGGCCAAATATCTATAATTTTATACTATCTATTTTCTATCTACTATTTTATACTATAAGAAGAAGTTATGAACTTTCTTTTCAAGTCAAAAAAGAAAGCACACAGAGGCATTTATTGCAGTAAATTTCTCTGATCGGGCTCTGCTCATGTAATTGCTCCCCAGTGAATCCAAACAACAATAAGAGATTCAATGTGGAGAAAAACAAACCCCCAAACAATAACAGAGCAGAAACCAACACATGCATAAAGGATGTATATGGAAAGAACAAGTCCAAGAGAGCCAACACTGATGGGGAAGAAAAATCCAGAAAGAGATGGAGATTGTGGTCGAAGCAGAAATCAATTAACTCAACCAGTAATAGTGACGTGTAGCATGTGGGATCAAGCACAACTGGCAGCTGCAGCAAGGTGAGTAAAGGTTTGTTATATTGTCTCAACAAACTGACTGAAAGTGACAGGTGCCTTTTTTCAAATGTGATTTGTAATTACAAGAGTCAGCTGACTGCGCACATGAGTACTGCGGTGTACTCTGCCACAACTAATGAGCTGCTTCATTTTATTATTTTCTCCAGATATGTGACAGCACAGATGACTGGCAGCAGGTTCCTGTCAGGTTAGCGTGAGCTGTGTGAACACGTGCATCAGTGACAGCTCGTGACCAAATCACCTTTGCCTGTCTGATATAGTTACCAGGGAGAAGAATTGACTGTTGAACATTATCTATTTCTGTAAAAAAATATTTTATACTGTCTGATTTTGAAGTGTGAGTCACATTTTGAGTGCCATGCAGATAACAGGTAGGACGGAGGTTATAGACAGCTACCCGAGGATAAACTATATGGGGAATAGTATTTCGTTTTCGGTTACCTCAGCTGCAGCAGAGGAGGATGGAGAATCCAGAATCTTCCTCTTCTTCCTAGGACCAATGGCTGCCAGAGCCGTCAGGTTGGCCTCCCTCTGCCTCATCTGAGCCAGCTCCTGCTGCTGCATCTGGGCAATGCACACATAACAACACAGTAATCAAGCACACAGTGCGTAAAACATTGCAGAAACAAAGACAAGTTGTCTTTCTTTATCCTACCTCTTTTGCCTTCTGTTTCAGACGTAGCTGCTCTGGGTCCTCTTGTCGAGCTCGAGACTGCAAGGCCAAAAGTAAAATATATTAATAACTGCTGTTTGCAGAAGGTAGACCGAAGGCCAGGTTGTTCAGGAATAGGGATACTGTGGACTTTACAGGTGTTTGAAAATGGCTGAGGTCCAGTCTTCATGAATATCTACAAACTAGAATGACATGGAACTCTTTCTGAGTTTGAAAAGCAGAGTTTACATCAACTACTTGATTTGGCGAAGCCTAAAGACCACTGAATAGTCCTATAGCCATCCATATTTACATTTCGAACAATAATGTTTAAGTATAGCTTAACACTGTTTAAGTGTTTATACTGCCCAAAAGTTGAATGAATACCTTTTCACAACCTTCTTTTGTTATTTCCAGATGATTTATTAAATCCATGCATTGTTTTGTTCTTAATGTCAGGCACCAACTAGAATTTAATTCAGTGCTATAAATTGCTCTCTGTGCCATCTGATAAATCACAGAGTACATTTGTTGGACGCTGTTCGAGTTAAATATTAACGGGACTTAAGGTATCCTGCGGGTAAGTCAAAATTAATCGCAGGCGACCTTTTGTCAAACTTTAGCTGCAGGATAACGGAACATTAAATAGAGGCTGAACAAACTAGCCCAAAGCTACCACATTATCTTCAAATACAATTAGAATTTTCACAAATAGCCCTTATGACACATCATTTGGATGACTGTCAGTAGCGTTTTTCACACAGAGACTCTGCGTTATTGGTGCGGCGAAGGCTAACCAATTCTCCACCTTTGTTTGTTCACAATGAACCAAGCAGCTCCAGCGTAAAGCCACACTAGTGTGTCAACTCATACAGCACTACGGCGCTGCGGATCTGAAAGGTTATTTTTTTCAAAATGTTTCCACCTGCTTAATCTAAATATGTATCGACCGACTGTTTATAATCATATGGATGTTGTGTTTGAGATCCTGACCACCATGTATCCTTGAAAGTAACAAAGTTACATTTTTTGTTCTAAATTACATAATTACATTATCGGCATCAGAAAACCGGATCCTGTCTGACTCTCTCAATCGCGGGGAGGGATCCTGTTTTCTGGTGGAAAGTTCACTGAGGGCTGACGTCGCAGTGAGCGTTTCAAGACAGTAACTACAACAACACAATAGTGGAAGGAGACAAACAGTGTTTTGTCAGGGACAGACGCTGTTTTTCAGGCAGAAATGTGACGAAGAGTCGGTAGGACAGACAGGAGGAAAGTGACTCTGTACCTTAGCTGCCTTTAGGAGGATCTCTCTCTCCTCATCCTCCTTCCGTTGTTTCTCTAACTGGTCCAGCTGCTCAAAGAACTTGAGCTGAGCACGAACATCACTGCTCTGCTCGTATTTGTGATCCTCCTGCAGACAGATAGTGATAAAAATGTTATCACAGAAGAGACAAACGCATTACAGAAAGAAATGATTGCATAAAAGTGAACTCCGATAAGATGCATCTGTCATTTTTATCACAAGAACACTGTTAATACAGTAGACTCTTTGGTGTCGTAGCATCAGTATAATTTGTCTATAGAATCTGCTTAAACCATTGGGGGTATACTTATATATATATAGAAGTAGTGGAGTATCGCCATAACATTATTGTATAAACAAACCTTGAAATTGCCATTTTTATGCTGGGCTACTTGGGAAACTTTTTCCATCAGGTTCTGGAGCCGCTGCTGTGTAGCATGGGATACATAGTTCACCACCTCTGCACCCAGGTCTGTCACACCGTATCTCCTGCCTGGGGGAAAAAGATACAGCAAGATGTGACGTGTGAGGCTTAAGGAGGTGGGTGGATTCAGGGTGATGTTGCATTTGAAAAATGTTTTACGAGTCTCACCAATCTCCAGCATTCTCCTCTGCAGCAGAGCACAGGAGAGAAAAGCCTCGTCCTTACATGAATGTGTCACCGCACCCACCAGTCCAGAATTGGTTGCCAGGATATTAGCACTTTCCTCTGACAGGTTCACTCCAGCCATGGAGGCCACGTCATTGATGTCGTCATCATCTCTGCAAACATAAATGCAGTTAGGCAAGACCAAATACTAAAGATCATGAAATCAACTCATCAAAAACAACATTTAAAAGAACTAATAGGTAAAGTGAGTAACATTGTTCATCTCATTACAGTGCAATGTTCTGCGTCGTCATGACATTGTGAGCCTGGTATGAGGGTGGTGCAAAGTGGACCAGGACCAAAATTTCCCAGCAGAGCACTGTGTTGTTGATGATGGATTTCATTAATTAGTTATTTCACTTATTAGTGATTCAACCTGTTAGTCCCTGATGTTGTATGGCAAAACTGAGGTAAAACAACAGGATTGAAACTTGGAGAATGATGGCTATGTGATTAATTTTTCATTTGTCCAGCTACATATTTTTAAAGCTATAAAGGTATGATGACAATGAAATTATAAAAACCTTAATTTAATTGATGCTGGACAAGTTCCCAAAAGTTAATTTTCTACCTACAGATGACGCTAATATGAAAACCCATGTGATTAGGTAACATTTATTGCAAAACCGATTTGAATTCTGTTATTTCTAGTCTTACTTGAAAGTGCCACCCGCCTCTTTCAGTTTGTTCCTTTGAGCCGGGGTCAAGGCTGCAGCCAAGACTTGTTTAGGAACAGGTGATGACTCAGGCCTCACAGGAACTAGCAGGGACACAAAATCACAATATATAGTATGGGTCACCCAAAGAAAGACACACACACAGGCACAGACAGATAGTGTTATACTATATACCACTTAAACTTGCTAGGATCAGGCTTTTGTGTGCAATGGGAATGTGTAAACTTTGAATTTACACTTACGTTTAGATCAAAGCCGAGCCGAGCAAAGGAGAAAAAACCTGGGTCTACTGCAGAGTCATTGACCCGGGATGTCTCCTCAGCTCGGCTCAACTTTGATCTAAACGTAAGAACTGAGTGAACGCGCTAAATTCCACCATGCAAAGTGATGCCGCATTATCAACATCCAGTGGTGGCGCGTAAATAAAGAGAGAATTTTGGATGCATCTATTCAAGGACCTTTTTTATTACTGGACAGTGTTGGAGGTGGAGCCCTGTCCAGTCCTATGAAAGCTGCTCAGTGGTGTTTTGAAGATAAAAAAGTTCGACTTCCCAGCTATGAAAATACCTGGATTGCCAACCGAGCCAGCCAACTTCCGGTTTAGCGCCCAGCTAACTTGAGGAGGGGTAAAATAAGTTGTTGTGTGGCTCTTCTAGACTTTTGAAATGTTATTGGACCAAATGGTGCAAATTCTGATAATGAAATGAGTTTTATGACACAGTTTTATAGACGCTTCTTTCAAACTGGGTCTAATGTTGTTTTCTCTTCTGTAACGACTTTTTCCACCGCAGTTGTGACTTGAAACATGATGTCAGTGGTGTACAGCGTGATGCTTCAGATAAAAATCACAGACGGGCTACCTTGCCTGCAGGAAGTGGGAATGAGGTCAAAACCCATGTAGACCCGCTAATGTTGGTGGAAAAATGGTATAAGACTGACATTCTCACCTGGCTGCAGCTCTTTAAGCTGAACCTGTTGCTGTCCAAGCATGATGCGACCAGGGGCCTGATTCCTGAGAGTCACCATGGGGGGCGTCGGTAAAGTTACCTGAGGTCTCAGCATTGCTCTCTGCGGCTGGAGAACCTGCAAGGGTGAATTCAAAAGCAAATGATGTAATTACTAGCAGAGTGGCATGTATGTAGAGAAAAATAAAAATATTTGCAAAGCCTTATATTTGATATAACTTCCAGCTTTTATAGATTTAAGTAATAGATGTGAGTTAAGTTAACATTTGAGATATTAATTAATCGGGTTACCAGTGAGGAGGTCTGTCCTGGTTTGCTAACTCCTGGCTGGAGCTGGGGCCTGCTGACTGGAGCAGCGAGACGGGGGGCTGGGCTGCCCAGGACCACCGTGCTGGGGGTGGGTGAGGTGGAGGAGGCTGGAGCTGAGGCCAGCTGGGGGAGCTGACTCTGCTGGATGAAGGCTGCTGAGTCTGGGGTGAGCTGTCTCAAGGCTGGGAGGCTTCTCTACAGAACACAAGCAGGTGGATGAACATTACAGAAATGAGTTTAAAGAAGAGATAGTGTTTGCTGTGGCCCAGATAATATCAAAGACATCTTACAGAAGATAAGCGTTCTTACCTTGAGGAAAGGCACAAGGTAAGGTTGGGGTGAGGAGTTTAGCTCTTTGTATAATCTGCTGGTGAATTCCTCTGCTTCCAGTTTGCCCTCCTAGTACAACATAAAGGCATATAGAGCTGGGAGTGAGAAATGCTTATCTTGGCTGAGGGTTTTCAAGTATTAAAAAGGCCAGGCGGGTTTCCTTCAACTCTCATTTGTCAACAACCTTGCTAAACTTGAAACATGTATAAAATATAGCAGGTTTGTGTGTGTCTCCTGTGTGTACAGTGCACTCACCAGCAGGTCCTTGACCAGCTCTCTCACACTCGCTGCAGTCTCTGTTGATTGTTTCCCAGTGGATGCCAGCTTGATCAGTGTAGACAGGAAGCTCTTACATTTCTTCACATTCTCCAATGTCTCCTGTCAAGAAACACAGAACATTCAGATTATTAACAAATTCAAATATAATACAATTATCATCTAAATAATAATGATACTGTAACTTTCCACTTAAGAATGATTGTCATGAACTCTACAGTAGACTCCAAGTTCTACCTGATTCCTCTGGGCTTAGCACAACTCACTTTGCTCACTGTTACTGAGGTAACTGTGGTCCCAGCTGTTTGGCTGATGGTCCTGGGGGTCATTCCTGGTACTGGAGCACCAACTGAGCTCTAAGAAGACAGAAATCAACATCATAACATGTTATTCAGTTTGTTGATTCATTTCAAAACACACCTTTTAAGTCATCACATGAGAGACGTGGTTTTAGAGCTGTTTCAATGTTGATCAAGTGCATCACACTTCAGGTTCCTGAGAGGAAACAGGTGCACTTCTTAAATGTGTTGGTTTTAAGATACTAGGAAAGAAGTCAGCGCTCCAGCTGTATTACTTGGTCATTTTGGGATTGTTTTATGTTAGACTGGAAAACCTGTGGATGCATTTAGCATCTGATATGACATGCCCGACCACCTCTGTCTTGATCGGCATCTGCTGTTGTCAGGACCATCACTGCTGGCTGGATAAAGTCCCATAAAAATAAAAGACAGAACCCTCAATGTTTTAGCAATAAAATCAGTCTGAATATTCAGCCCGATTATTTGATCAATTTGAAGAAAAAAAAAGAAACTGCGCAAAAACTTTACTAATTTCATATTTGCAGTTCCATGTTTTTCTGAAGGGAACCTGATCTGAATTTGAGTAACCTTTGAAATCGCTGTGTTATATTCCTCTAAAACACTACATTTCAGCTTTAGTAATAAATCGCATGCCATAGAGATCCATGTAAGTGCATACAAAGGTTCACTTTTTTACAGTTGCAAACCCACAAGAATTCTGCTTTCCCATCTATTTTGCACCTAACAGAGAAGAGTCCAGTATCTCCTGAGACCTCTGCCTGCTGGCATTTATAGACTATATATTTTTAAATGCATATAATTCCTTCAAATCTTTTAACTCCACTGTAGTAAATCCAGGAAGTAAGGTTGAGGATTACTAATAAACCCAGGCAATTAAAAAAAACATGTATTTTTTGACAACTTCGCACTAGTGTCACTTTTACACACAAACTTGTAATATTAGGGTGTACTACAGTATAATATTATGCAGACCTAATTTCAAACAGTGATCATTGTATCATCCTTCAGTCTGCAGCTTTTGCAGGTCACCAAGCAACCTGAGCATAATCCGTAATGGTTCGACACCAACAATGGGGTTACCTGAAGTACAGGGGGTCTGTGAAGAGTGGTGGTCGCAGTGAGGGACGTTGGAGCTGGACAGCCCTGACGGATGATGGTACTGGGTGCCACTTGTCTGCTGACGATGGTGTTTCCAGGAGCCTGAGGGGAGACACAAAGCATGGGATGATGTGCAACACCCAGTTCCATCAGACCAGAACATTGCATCTAAATAAATAAATAAATAGTTATGTGTCCTTGGCGCAAATGAAGATTAATAATACTAGACGATAACACACAAGCACACTACTTTCCTTACAAATAGACATGAGCTCAAATTCTACTCAACAGGTGTTTCCCTGAGCTGTAGGCAGGAAGGCAAGCTGAACATGGGCGAGATACTATGATTGCCTTATTCCTAGGGAAGACTGTGCAATCTTACCTGGCCAGGAGGCATGTTTGTTGGTGTAGCCGGCCGAGGTGCTAGGCCCCCCTGCGCCTGCGCCTGCATCTGGGCCAGAGCCTGCTGAGGAATCATCAGCAGCTGTCCACTCTCACTGCGTACAAGCACCATCCCTGACGCAAGTCACATAATGTGTCACAAAAAGAGACAACTTTAATATAATGATGGATGTAAAATGTTCTTTTATCACCTGAAAAACTACTGTTGAGTGTGAACATGATAAATTCATGTAAGTAGTCACGATCAAATCATAACAGATCACAGGTTTAGTGTAATTCAAATGATCTGTCCATTATGGGAAGACACTGACTTTCTCTGTGTTCTGTACAGGATCATCAATGTTCAATAAGGATAAAATCTCTCAGTGATTGTTTTTACAATCAATGAATTGTGGTCAGTGAAAATGAAACCATTGTGGTGAATCAGTCAAGTGTGGGAATAACTGCATGTGCTCATACAGTAAAAAGTTGTGACTTCACTCACCCGGCGGGAGCTGGATGTTATGTATACTGGGCTGTCCAGGGGGGGTATGGGGGAGCCTTGGGGCCAACATCTGAGGCGTCGAGGCTCGGATCCCGCCTGGACCGGCAGCCACCGTCACCGGAACCCGTGGTGCGCTGGGAATGACAGCGGGCTGCGGCGCTGACTGTATTATTGTTGTGGGTGGCTCTGCCTTGATTATGTGCGACCCTGCGCTCACAGACACCGAGTTGGGGGACTGGCTATTGTGTACAAGCGGGGTTTGAACGGTGATACCTGTCTGACCTGTTGTACTGGCCACAAAAGCAGGGCTCGCATTATTGTTCCCATTCAAAGTTGCCCCCGACCCCGCGGTACTATGCATGGGCGGCCTGACGAGTGTCACGGCGGGTCCTGCAGCCTGGCTCACAGGCTGAGCTGAGGCGACAACACTGGAGTTCATGAGAGGCGTCTGAATGACACTGTTCGTCGACGGGGGCGTTATCGCACCGGCCAGAACTTTAGACATCACTGGTCCACTGGTGACAGCTGTGACAGATACCGCGGCGCTGCTGCAGTTACCAACTCCACTTGTCACAGTCGTCCCCACGACAGGGGCAGCGCTTCCCGAAGTGTGCGAGTTCATAGTTTGGCTCCCATTGAAAGTCTGCGCTGAGCATGAGCTTACTTTCCCCTGGTGATTGGGGAGAGAAGTTACACCGTCACTAACAACAAGTGGTTTGCCAGGGTCGTGTCCCGCGCTGGAGTCCGTGCTGGCCGTCGATGCATCCATAATAGTAGAACCATGGGGACCTCGTTATGGTGAGACCCCCTGCGCTTCAACTTGTTTAAAAGGAGCACAAACAATCTCCAATGTGATGGGACAGGACTCTAACACAACTACTGTTTTCTCTGTCAGCTCCGGCGCTTGCTTGTCGTGTAAACTCAGAGAGACAAAGAGGAAAACAACATTAGTAGTTACAGCGTACCTGCTTCAGCAACCGTCTTGACCAAGTCCCAGCTGGACATTAGCTCGCGCTACCCCCTTGTCCCGGAACTATAGCTATGTAATTACCGGCTGTCTCGTGCCTACCCGGGTGGTTGTTGTGACATAAGAACAACAGTTGTGACTCTACAGACTGTACGGGATGACAAACTACCGCTTTATTCACCTCTGTGTGTAAAAAAGGCTCATCCAGCAGCCCGGAGCAAACCGCCATCTTCACACTCCTGCGAGCTTGTGAGAAGTGAGGTACTTACCAACTGACATGCGCGTGCGCACAACAACTAAACCGCTCCGTTCAGGGACTTCGGCGAGCTGTGATTGGCTGATCCACATTCTAAAAGGCGGTACCAATGGCTTCAGCTGTCATTCCAGGGGATGCGTGAGACGGAACAACATCGTACCGGAGACGAAATGTTTTCATCAAATGTCAAATCAGCGCCGGCGTGTTAATGCGATTACGGCCACTTTTCCGTTTCAGAATTGAACCGTGCGTCTCTTGGTAGACTAAAAACGAGGTTTACAGCAAGCGAACAAACCAAATTTCAGAGTTAAACCACTCTCGATGCGCTGTGCAAGATGGCTGCAGTGTTTCGGCCAGCGAGTGAAGTTGCTGTTGTAAAGAGGCGTTTGAGGGCGCCCCACCCTCCTGTTAGAGAGGAAACATTGTACTGAGCTGTCAGCAGGATTTAGTGTGGTTTAACCACTCACGTGCTCTGACTTTAAGATAAGTGCACAATACAAACTTAAAGTGTTTGTTTACTTTTACTTTAGTTATATTTAATTTAAAAAAGTTTTAAATAGTAATCCAAATGTAGCCTACTATTGGCCTATTTAGACTTAGTTAGACTACTTTATTCAAAAGTTCCGTGTTTACAGAGGTGTATAAGACCCCGTGACTATGATAAACTACTTTTATCAGGTTCAGTCTTTCCTATATTTTTCACAGTTATAAGGAATGCATGAGCCTTTTTTATGGAATTTCACTCTCAATTCAATAGAGCCTACACTACTCAAAATTTCAGATATGTCACAGAATAAACAAATCAAGCAAAACACAAATAGTGCAAAGGAGCTCTTACAAAGAAATTGTGATTTTATCGCATTACATAGTATAAACAGGTCAAATAAGATCAATTTTGCAACAACAAAAAGCTATACATAGGATGATATTGTAAAATGGCAAACTTGAAATAGAAACGTTGTGAACTCTTTAAACAGTAAAAAATAATAATAATAATAATTCAAACTCATTTCGTAATATTCCTTTTTTATTTTCAGTTTCTTGTTTACAGTTGGCCATAGCGTCACGACCTTGAATAGTTCAACATGATATGGTGATATGATTTATTTTCTTTTTACATTCCAGATAAAATTCACTTCCGGTAAGTAGGAGAGGTTAACCCTGATTAAATTGCCCAATATCATGGTCAAGGAAATAAAATAGAAGTTTTTTTTTATTTTTTGTTTTGTTTTGTTTTGTTTTGTTTTGCTTGCCTCTCTTGTCTGCTGCCACTTTGCTGTCAGGCCGTGCGTTTGTCTGTTTTTCCAACAGGGTTATTTTGTTCCTGGCGGTGTACGCTGGCTCGCTAAACAAACCGACCCCATTATACGCGCAGGTGAGCTGACAGCAAAGAGCTGCGTCACTGGCAATCTTATAAAGCGCACAGGTGTCCGCTAATTGTGCACGTTGCTTCTTTGGTTGGTGTCTGCCGTGGTCATCGCTCGGTGACATAGCCGCTAATTTTCAGTCAGATAAGAGATTTTCGGCGCGAACATGAGTGCTGGAGGAGGAACCCCTTACATCGGCAGCAAGATAAGCCTGATATCCAAGGCACAGATCCGGTACGAGGGGATACTGTCCTCTGTCGACACCGATAGGTCCACGGTTGCTTTGGCCAAAGGTAGGCTGACACGTGTTTCTCCTCTCCTCTCTCAAGTTGTGAAAAAAAATATGTACAAGTTAAAAAAAAAAAAATTTTTATTATATTATAA